>JAHWFP010086633.1:12285-24436 GCA_023313725.1 Lithobius niger
TGGAGGAGGGGAAAAGTGCTTTTTGCTACTTTTTTCCATTTTCGTCAATCTGGAGTGGGGTGGGAAGTGCCTATTGCGACCTTTTTCCCGTTTTCGTCAATCTGGAGGAGGGTGCTTTTTTCCGCCTCCTGTGATTGCATAAATAGACACTCAAAAAAAATCGCTTCCAGCGTGCGGGTTTTTATCGATCTGGAGGAGGGGGCTTGCTTCCCGCGCACAGGTTTTTGTCGATCTCTAGGAGGGGGCCGAGCGCGCGGGTTTTTGTCGATCTGGAGGATGGTGGGAAAGTGCCTTTTGCTATGACGAGCACCCTAAAAAAAATCGCTTCCCGCGCGCTGGAATTCATTCATATGGATAGGAGTGTCCGCTTCCCGCGCGCTGGTTTTGTGTCGATCTGGAGAAGGGGTTCCCGCGTGCGGAAATTCATCGATCTGGAATAGGGGGGACCCGTGCACGGGTTTTCATCGATCTGTAGGAGTGGGGCCTGCTTCCCGTGCACGGGGTTTCATCAATCTGGATGCAGGGGCAGGGCCCGCGCGCGGGATTTCATCGATTTGGAGGAGGGTGGGGAAATGTCCGCTTCCTGCGCACTGGACTGGTCAAGGTTATCGATGGGGGAGGGCCCTTTTGCTGCCTAAATGTGTCCTTATGCCACATCCATGTGCGAAGGTCACGCCGGAAGTCACATGACCGGAAGTGACGTCATCCGTGGAAGTGCTTTTTGAGCATTCGCGTTGTAAGAACTCTAGAGAGCCTTCGGAGCATGAAAATGACGAATTAGCAACAGTATGTGGGGTACCAAAATTAGGAGGGGGGTTCCCAAAACTGCAAGGGTCCGTGAGCTTTCGCATTATGATAACTTTAAAAGGCTCTAGAGCGCATCAAAGCATAAAAATGACGAATTGGCAGCATTTTGGGCGTCTCAAAATTGAAGGGGTCATGCGAGTGCTCTTTGAGCTTTTGCATTGTGATAACTCTAAAAAGAGCATTTCGACTCCCCTAATGTTGCTAACTTGTCATTTTTACAATTTGAAAGCTCGTAGACTACAGAAAAAATTATGTTACTTACCTTAACTGAATTCCGTCATTGGCTAGAAGAGCTCCTTGTTGAAATCTGGACTGTGGTGCGAACGACGTGTCCTCCTTTTTATAGGAAAGAAAATTACCCATAATGCATCCCGAGGGGAATCCCCTCCTGCCTGCCCCTGATTGGCCAGGAGCTGGGTTTTCCCCAACGGGAGTCCCCTCCTGCCTTCCCCTGGTTGGCCAGTAGTACGTGCTGTTAGCGACAAAAAGTGCCAAAACATTTCAGTTCCGGCAACAAGCTGCATATTGCACATGGAAGCTGTACACACATTGTAGTTTCCAAATCCACCGGGAGACTCTCCCGGAAGTGACGACGTAAGCAGTGATGATGTCATCAAAATGGCCACCGTGCGTCATACTAAATGTCTTATTCTCTACGGAACTAATCGTCAATCCTAACATGCGACCTATTGTTGGAAAGATAATTTAATTTACTAAAAAAAATGTCTGAACAATATATGCCATAAATTGGTTAGTTTTGGTTTAATCTGAAGAAAAACATATAATGACTGCTGCGTGATATGTTAATTCTCAATTATCTGCGGAACTAATCGATCAATATTTTCGTGCGAACTATCGTTGGAAAGGTAATCTAATTTGCTAAAAGAAATACCTGAACAATGTATGCCGTAAATCGATTAGTTTCTGCGTAATTTGAAGGAAAACATATTATGACGTCCTCAAAATTACCACCATGCGATATACTAAATCTCGTGTATCTCTGGAACTAATAGATTAATCTTATGGTGTAACCTATCGTTGGAAAGATAATTTAATTGGTTAAAAGAAATGCCGGAGCAATTTTGCTGTGTATGTATCAGTTTTTGTTTAATATATAGAAAAACATATTATAGCGTCATAAAAATGACCGCCATGCGGTATACTAATCTGTGATATCTCCGGAACGAATATATCAGTCTTATCCTGCGACCTATTGTTGGAAATCTATATATATATTTCGCTAATGAGCAGTGAGATATTGATAATATTTATTAGAGCTTACTGGCCTGTTACACCATGTGCTCAAACTACTCTACTTACATCTAACTACTATACATCATGAACAAGTACCGGAACAAGTGCCCAACTGCCCTATTGACCATTGTCCAATCACCGCACCGCAAGCAACGAGTACAAGGTGCTGGGAACAAGAAAGACCCCTCGAGCCTAGACGAAACGTTGCGTCGCTGAGCGGTGAGAAATCATGATTAAACAAACGAAGCTTCAACAATCAGCAAGAGGGCGAGTGGGCTCATTCTTGCCACGGTATCAGAGAAAAAGGGCGGCTGGCCAACAATGAGAAGGGATATACGCTCTAACAATTAGAAACAAACACTATTGCTTCAATAATGCCGACTATTAGAGTCGAGTTGAAAAGTTTCAAAGTTGGTTGAGCAACACTGCGTTGACCTCCAGTGAAAAAGTTTACAACCAAACACCATGGATTCCAATGCCACAACAGTTTTGCTTTCCTCCAATTCTCTCCAAGGAGGACACCTGAGAGCCCTTGAATCTCTGGCCATTCTTCGTTTCAAGGGCATGAAAGTTCCACTCATGAACCTGACAGGAGCCTCCCATGTGTTAATGGAACATTCAGTTGATTCTGATGTGAAAGCCAAGCTTGACAAGCAGTGGGGCTTGAGAGCGTGATTGTATATAGATCAGTGGTTCTCTCACTCGCGCGTCGTCTGCTTGACCATGTAACGTTCGTTTTCAAAGTTTTGTGCCTCGTTGTGTTCTGTAAAAGGTGAACGGCCTGTTTTCACCGAAAATTCAAGGGAAAATGTTTTTGATTTACTGAACTGTGTGGAGCTTAAAATTTTGGGGTAGGTGGTATTGTGTTATGCTTGCTGGTTCTTCCTGCTTCTACGTGATGTTGACATTAAGCCACTGTACACGGCGGTTGCCGATCTTTCGATGGGGGGCTGCAGTGGGTATGTCACCATAATGGGGAATGTGAGGGAGAGGGAGGGGGAATGGGGGCCCGAAGAGGGGAGGGTTCGCCATATGTTTTCATTTCATGTTCACACATGCGGGAATCAGCTACACCGGCGTATGTTACGCCAGAGTTCGAAGAAGTAGACAGGGGGGCAGTCAGTACCCTTTTCATTCCATTCTAGCCAGTACAGTATTTCACTCAGGTACCGGCTACACTGACGTATGTTACGCCGGGGGTACAGCTAGTATAATTTAATTTGTGAAAAGAACTGCAAGGACAATCTATGCCATAAGTCTGTTTTTGTTTAATTTGAAGAAACACAAATCTACGTAATTATTGCCACTTTATATTTGTAATTATAGTTGGTTTTGTTCTGCTTCTTGTTATCTATAATGTATTCACTTGTGCTGCAATTGATAATATAGAACATAACACAGCCTTCAGTACATTGGCGAACTAATTCTATGGAACAGGCATGTCTCATCTTTCACCCACCAGAAGGTATGTCTGTGACAACTAGTCTTAACCTAGGACAATCAGCGAATAAAGCAGGATAGGCTTGCCCAAGTCCTCCACAAGTCTTCCTCATACGACTAAATGTTCATGTGATGCACCTTACCAATGGTCGAAAAAAACCATTGATACACCCGTGGAAATGATGGACTGGTCAGAATCCACCAGAAGCAAGTTTGACCACGAAGGTAAAGTGTTATCCTGGGTAGTCTTCCATTCCCGTCAAAACATCCATGAAGGTTTGAAAGGTAAATGCATATCAATTCTGCTCCCAATATATGATGTGAATTCCTCATCCATGGTTTGCCGTGCCATGAACATCTTAAATAAGTATTCTTAAGAAGATCAATCCATTACAGACACCAGTTTAAGGCCGATCAACCATCACAAAGCTGCACATAGAAATGGCTGTAATTTCAATGATTGGTTGTGAGTTAGCAGGTAGTAGCTAGAATGAAAACTTTGTTCAAGGCTTTGTTGCAACACCATGAAGGCCAGACAGCATTCTTAAGTCACCGGCGGATCGCACGTAAAACAAAGTAGGTATGCACGCAAGGTTAGCATCGCCGGCCATCATAATCTGTAGAATGAGGTAATCAGAATAAGGGTGATGACTTGACAGTTCAGATAGCCGTTTAAGAGTAGGCAACAAGAATCGGCTGAATTGATATTCCGAGATTGGTGACAACTGTTGGGGTAACGTAGCCTCTATAGACTTGCAAGTGTACTAAGAGAGGTACGAGATGTCATATTAAACTATGACTTTCTTGTACACTACCGTGTTCCTGTGAAGATCACTGCTCAAGTGACACACTGTGAACAATACGACACAACTTTAATAATTTACGGTTTAAAAGAGCCACATATAAAGCTGCAATAATTACATGCACATTATCTTTTCATTCACATTAAACAAAAACTAAATTGTTTATGGGACATTTATAGAAGATTTAATTGTCTTTCCAACGATAGGTCGCAAGATAAGATTGATCAATTAGTTCCGGAGATACACGAGATTTAGTATATTGCATGGTCGCCATTTTGAGGACGTCATAATGTGCTCTCCTTCAAATTACACAGAAACTAATAAATTTATGGCGTATATTGTTCCGGCATTTCTTTTAGAAAATTAAATTACCTTTCCAACGATAGGATGCACGAAACGATTGACCGATTAGTTCTGGAGATAATTGGAAAATAGTATATCGCACAGCAGTCATATTATGTTTTTCTTCAGATTAAACCAAAACTAACAGATTTATGGCTTATATTGTTCAGGCATTTCCTTTAGCAAATTAAATTATCTTTCCAACAAAAGGTCGCACGATAGGATTGATCAATTAGTTCCGGAGATAGTAGAGATTTAGTACATCGCGTGGTGGCATTTTGATGGCGTCATCACGGCTATACGTCGTCACTTCCGGGAGTGTCACCCGGCGGATTTGTAAACTACAACATGTGAGCAGCTTCCCTGTACAATATGCAGCTTGTTGCCAGAACTGAAATGTTTTTGCACGGGATTCCCCTGGGATGCATTGTGGATAATTTTTTCCCTATAAAAAGGAGGGCTCCAAATTCGACCCTTACTCCAGATGCTAATCGGGTTTCAAAGAGGACCTCATCGATTCAAGGAGGGGATTCAAGTCAAGGTAAGACCATATTTTTTCTGTTGTCTAAAATTTTTTTCTGTAGTTTCTGAGCTTTCACATTGTTAAAATGACGAATTAGCAACATTTTGGGGGTTCCCAAAACGTTAGGCCTATGGTTCGTGTAAATCTCTGTGAGCTTTCGCATTGTTATAACTCCAAAAAGCTTTAAAACGTGAAAATAACGAATTGGCATCATTTTGGGGATTCCCAAAACGTTAGGGTTCATGCAAATGCTCTGTGTGAGCTTTCGCATTGTGGTAATGACGAATCCTTAGCTGCACACCTGAAAATGACAAACTGGCATAATTAGAGGTGAGAATGCTTTGAGCTTCCACATTGTGCAAATGCTGTATGAGCGTTCACATTTTGAGAATGACGAATTGTCAACGTTAAAGGGTTAGGGCACTCTTGAAAATGCTATATGAGCTTTCGCATTATGAAAATGACGAATTATCAGTATTAAAGAGGTCTCGGGAGTGTAAATGCTGTACGAGCTTTCACATTTTGAGAATGACGAATTGTCAACATTAAAGGGGCAAGGCCGTCTTGCAAATGCTTTATGAGCTTTCACATTGTGAGAATAGCAAAAATGTTTCATCGTGGCTTTTGGAGGTTTCGCATCATGGGCATATTGATAGCTTGGGGGGGGGGGGGGCTGTCCTTTCAGATTTCACATTTTTTTTCTCCTTTCCAAGTACATTGCTTTTTTAAAAAAAAAGACTAACATCATGGATTTCTGTTCAATTATTCTCTCCGGCAAAGACTCTGATTTGAGAATTAATCTAAACACTCCCATTCATTTAGACTCTGAATAAAATTACGAATTGGCTCTGCTTAATTTAGACACGTACAACAGCATTCATAACATCACCTCAAAATATAACGAAATTCAATACACGACCGATGCTGGTGCCTCCTTGCAGAAAGTGTTAGTCACCCCGGGGCTTACGAAATCGAAGATTTGAATAAATTTCTCAAGTCGGCGATAGATGCAAATGGGCACAGCAAGGATGCCATTACGATTCTTCCGAATCTAAACACTTTTAAGAACCAACTTGATAATTACCGATCCGAATTACGGAATATCTTTTTCGGGTGACAAGAGTTTGGCTCCAGTTTTAGGGTTTGACTTAGGCAACTACGTGAGAAGTCGAGAAAGTCAAACTACAGTCGACATTATGGGCATCAACACAATTTTCGTACACGTGGATATCATCGGCAATTCGTATCTGAACAACGACACTCAGCCCACTTTATATTCCTTTTATCCCAATTCACCGCCCGGTGTCAAAATCGTCGAGTCCCCACATAATTAAATTTACCTCCCAGTTAATCAGAAAGTTAATCAGAAATATAAGACTTTGGCTCACTTCACAGACCAACGAGCCGTTGGATTTAAATGGCGAGACGCTCGCGGTGCGTCTTCATTTGAGATCTACGAGTTAAATTAAAAAAAAGGATAAAAATGCTCGTGTTTGGAAAAAAAGGGAAAGGGCTCATTCTGAATTTTAACTCTAATAATAAAAAAACAAATGGTTTGACACCTAGAAACAAAGCTTTAATCAAATTCGTAACAACACCCAGAAAATGAGCGTAGTAGAAGATTACTTAAAAATCAACGAACATTTGGTGTACGATTCGTCGGTCGAGTCTTACACTTACCACGAATACAATCCTATTGTTGGCTCCAATCTCAACAACGTAAATTCGGAAATCCGTATACATGTAGAAAACCAAGATTTATTTCTGCACG
The DNA here is from genome assembly GCA_023313725.1 of Lithobius niger. Lineage (NCBI taxonomy): Eukaryota > Metazoa > Arthropoda > Chilopoda > Lithobiomorpha > Lithobiidae > Lithobius > Lithobius niger. The sequence continues at coordinate 19,226 of JAHWFP010086633.1, forward strand.
TTGCCAATAGTTACCTCCTGATTAAAGGGAGATTGCTGAAGGACGATGACTCGGCTTATGCCGACGCTGACGTAGCCGCATTGATTAATAATGCCCCCATGTTCCTGTTTTCTAATATCAAATACCATCTCGGTGATTAACAAGTCGACGAGTTAAATTATCCATGGTTTGGTACTCTGATGAAGGGACTGCTCACTTACGGCTCGGCGGAGCAACTGGCTTTGCTCGGCCAGTGCTGGGCGTTGGATAGCACTGCGTCAGTCGTTGCTGAACTAACAGACCACTTGGGATACAGCGTCACACGTCCATCATCGTTGAAACAACTCTCAAGGGAAGCTTTACCTTCGCCGTCCCGTTGAAACACGTCATGAGATTTTTCGAAAATTACGACAAGCTAATCTACGGAACTAAACACGTGCTCACACTCATGCGAGCGAGTGATACGAACGCCATCTTCAAAGGAGCGGCAGTGGCAAAGTCTTTCTAAATAGCAGCAGCTGGATCGTTCGCAAGTCACTGCCTCGGACGAGCAGAAACTTAAACTCTACAATCTCATCGACCACGGAGCGACCGTGGATTTAGGATTTAGCATTACGATAGTTGCGTGCTCCCTTAAAACACCAGCTTCACTTGGCGCGTGCTGACAACTTCCGCTGTCGAAAAACCTAGGTGGATAGTTCTAGCTTTTCAAACTAACAGGCAGGACTCTTTAATCAAAAACCCAGGCGTGTTTGACCACTGCAGTCTGCAAGATGCTCACTTGCCTCTAAATTCAGAAAGATATCAGTTTCTCGATTTGAACGCAAATTATGCTACTGGAGAGTACGTCAGCTTCTACAGAATGGCGCAGCAATTTAGGCAGCTTTGCTACGATACCAACGACTTGAGTTTCGACTTGCTTCAGTTCAAGAAAGCCTATCCTCTCGTGGTGTTGGATTGCTCCAAACAGTCCGAGAGGCTTCAATCTGGAATCGTGGACGTACAAGTCAAACTGACGTTAGAGCAGCAGTTCCAGCTAACACTACTTGTCACGCTCTCCTCATTGGAGACAGGAAAATGAATCTAAAGTTGGACAGAGGCAAAGTCGAAGTTGTTTATTAAATAATAACGATAATAATAAAAAAGACATGGTGCTCAAAACAAGATCACGAAAAAAGAAAGACGGCTTTTTGCCGCTGGCATTGCTAGGACCGATTTTAGCCGGGATCGGAGGATTGGCGGGTGGAACTGCGGGAGTGGTATCTGCCGTAAAAAAGGCACAAAACGATGAAAAAATTCTGGCTGAACTAGTGCGACATCACAAGCAAGTGGAAGGTTCAGGCTCGAAGAAAAAAAAAAAAAAGCAAAAAAAAATTGACCCGTGGCAGAGGTCTTTATTTAAGACCACCCAAGGTTTAATCAACTTTGATAAACCTTTAACGAACTTTGATTTAAACAGATTGGCTAAAGTAATGAAAATTCCGAAATTTAGAGGTACTTTTAGAGGTAAAGACACGCTTCCCTTAAAACTTTGACCTACTGGTGAAAACGGAATCGTAAACTTGGAAGATTTCCACGACGGAGAAGGAAGTCACTGGGTAGTTTACTCCACCGTTTCGGGAGAACCTTGTTATTTCGATAATTTTGGCAGCATGGGTCCTCCCCAGTCAGTCGTAAACTACTTAGGACCGGGAATTAAATACAATTACGAACGAGTTCAAAACTTTGACCAGATTTGGTGCGGCCACTTTTGCTTATTTTTCCTAAGTGCCTTCTCTAAGGCTCGTAATTATGAAGCTGTTTTGGATAGGATGAGAAGAGTCATCTATTGAAAAGTTACATGCAAATCTAACTGGAAATAAACGTCTTCTGGGTGAAACTCTTCGAATGCCTCTACCGCGATGGGCAAATAGTTTTTTTTATTACGTAAGGATTTTCGAAAATGGTAGCTGTTGAGTGGTCGTCCTTTAGTTTAGTTATGTAAAGTGCTCTCGTTTCTACTTTACATTTAGCAACGAGTGCAACACTCGGATCGCTGCAGTATAAAATTGCTTTGTGAATTAAACCAGAACTCGTACACACGAAGCTCGAAAGAGGACCAGAATTAACGAACCAATCGCTCGCTTTTTCCAAAGGGCTTTTCATGCTGAAACTGATTAGCATGAAACTGTTTTCATGCACACATTTCTTCGTAGCCGCATCACTCAGAAAAGTAGGTTCGCTTAGATTTCTAATCGGTTTGTTCGTGGCATTAAAATATTCTTTCTGCCCATCTTGTAACAAGCAATTGTTGTCAGCGAATACCTTAGTAACAGCATCATTCGACAAAGTAGGATCAATTAAATTTCTAATCTGCTTGTGCGTTGCGTTGAAGTATACTCTTGTAATAAACAACTCCTATCAACGTACACTTTTGATGCCGTGTCAGCAGCGTGCCGGGGAAAAGCTATGTCCTTAATTTGCTTCTTCCTCGCGTAGAAATTCCCGTCTGCCTCATCTATGTACAACGTATTTTTTCCATAATAGAAATGGCGGAAGCTAACTCGTCGGTGAGAAGAGTAACGGCAGGAGGCAAATCAGTTTTAAGTTTCTGAACGTCCGTTACCAGAGTACCGATTTGAGAATAATGTACCGTGTCTTCAGGTTCGATAGCAGCTCCTACTTTAGTTACACGCTTGCTTTGCATGTCGTTATTTTCGGGGGTTAAAACGTATCCTAGTCCCGGCTGTCCTCTCGGACTGACTCCCATCACTTCACCGTCTTCCCCCCTCGTCCTTTTCAATGCTTATCCAAACTTATTGACTGACATCCTTTTTTTTAAATACAACGAGGCTTATTTTTAAAATGTCTCGTATATAATAAAAGGAAGAACCTCAAAATAAATAATTAACCTCAAAATGTCTCAACCATCCTGGCAAACGAATCTTTCCAATCTCTTGCAAAAAAACTTGCTGAAAGTTAAGAACGACAAATGCACAAAGATTAACAAAGATTAACAACGGTGTAAAGTTTTCCTTGTTCCTTCCGTTCATTTTCAAGATTTAAAGGGTCTGGGGACTCTCGTTTCTGACGAAAAATCGAAATATAAAGGCTGGATTTCACCCAGCGACTCGGAAACTCAAAAACTGTTAAAAAATCTAAAACGGTACATCTGTAAAAAACTAGAGATCGAGTTTGATGAGCAAAAACCCGTGTCCTTGACTACGTTCAATTATCCCAAGTCTACGCAAGCGGCTTACCCCTGGTACCCCTCTTGCGAAAAGGTGAACGAAGGAGACAAACCGCTCTGTCTTAGAATTGGGTGTACGAGAACATTCACAATACTATAGGGAAACTTAACAAAGATGTTATCGACAAACCCTGGTTCAACTTGCCATCTTACAACGCTTTAAACTTGACGGAAGTCACCGGGAAAATTACCGCAGTGTATGTCACTAGATGATTCTCCCAGCAACGTGAAATTATGGTGCAACGTAGACTATGGAGTAGCTCATTCAGATGTTTCCAACGACAAATTTACAGATGAAGACTTTATGGGTTTGGTATCTCTGTAAACGTTAAAAAATGTGTAAATAAAAAAAAGTATGGAAATTAAAAACTATTGACTTTTTCGTACCTTAGAAAGAGCCTAAAAATCATCCATTTCTACCTTTGAATATCAGATGTCTAATCAGAGGACACGCAAATTGCGGAAACACTAACTTACTGTTTAATTTCATCTGTAAAGGAGATGGCTCAACTACGACCGGTTATTTATTTACAGTAAAACTTTATGTTCGTCAAAGTACAAAGCTTTGCAGTCTATATTTGGTGAAATTGAGGAAAAGATAGGACGGAATGTTGCTTGTTTTCACGATTCTCAAATTGATTTAATTCCACCCGAAGAACTGGACCCAAATTATCGAAACCTGGTTGTTTTTGATGATTGCCTTTTGGACAAGCAAAAAAACATCGAATATTACTTCTCTCAAGAGCATCATTCAAACGCCGTTGTTTTTTTATTGCAGTCAGTCCTACACGAGAATTCCTAAACAAGTAGTCAGAGACAACGCAAATTTATTAATCCTTTTTCCCTTGGATGAGTTAAATTTGAAACACGTTTACGAGAATCACGTTGGCCCCGACATGGAATTTTCATACTGTAAAACGTTGTCAAAATTGTTGGAAAAAGCCTTACGGGTTTTTATTGATTAACAAAACGTTAAACGAGGGGAGATATAAACGTACGTTTTCACTTTATCCGAAAATCCTCACCTTTATTTTAGCTTATCGTGAGATACATGCTCATTCAATGCCCACAGTTAACCGAGTTTCGTGCTACCCACAGTCTGCCCCCAGGCACTATCGTGTGAGCGATCCCAGCGCTATTCGGCTGTTCGTCACTTTTTTCGTGGGCAGGCACGCGTACGGACGTGCCTCTTGATTGCTCAATTAGTTTACTTGTGTCTTTGTGCAAGGCCGTTATTTCGTAGGATGGGTAAACCAGTGCTTTACGGCACTTGCAGACATCGGCTCACCCCTGGAGATCGACATCCTGAATGCAGAAGATGCCGTGGTTGTGATTTTACCGAGAATCCGTGTGAAATCTGTCATTCGCACACGGCCGACGAAATCAAGGGTTTTCGCCGTTCTTGGAGGAAGTCGGACCAGACGGAAGCTCGCAGACGAAAGATAATGGAAGACGGGGGCAAATCTGGCTCCCTCGACAACAGATTATTGCGGGAAGGCCTAGACGAAGACGACTTCTTACCCGCTAGAGTGATGTGTGGATCAATTGTCAGCAGAACAAATGCCTTCCTTAGACATCCAATACGGGCACGTGACTTGGGTTCATAGACACCTGATAAAATGTCCCACGCTTCTTTAGCACTATCTGCGGTGTGAATTAGAGGTTTGACGTCATTGGACAGGCCTAGGGCTAACATCGCAAGGGCTCTTGATTTCCTCTGATTAAATAGTGCAATAGCACCCGGAGTACGTTCTTCTACAGCTGCTGAAGGCGTTACTTCTGAATCATCCAGGAAACCAGCTAGCCCCCTTTCCATTAGGGCCATGCGTATGTCAAATTTCCACTGGCGGTAGTTCCGATCATGAAGTTTTTCGAACCGCATCGTCGTACCAGCTGAAGGCGGATCCATCATCGAACTCATGGTTTAGACGCCACACAAAGCACACCTTGAAGCACTGAAAACCACTTTCACTTTCAAGGGAATCTTTCCCTGTAAATTCCAC
>JAHWFP010086635.1:0-13329 GCA_023313725.1 Lithobius niger
GACGTTAAATGAAAACTTGAACATTGCTACCGAAAGTAGCAATGTTCAAGTTTTCATTTAACCATCGAACTATTAAGCGGTGCGATTAAGTTGGCGAATGTTTTGGTGGTGTGTTGATATCACACCTTTGAAGGGCCGAACCATTCGGAACTTGGCGGCCCCTTTTACCAGTTTTGGTTTTTGATATGATCTGATTAACTGAACAAAATAACACTCGAGCTTGTATAATTAATGTGTAATATGTATTTTTAATGTGTTATTGGATGCATGGTTCGTTTACAGGTCTACATTTTTTTTTAAATTCTTGTTCGCATTTAATAACGACTAGCTGAAGCCCGTGATACGCACGGGTGGTGTTGGATGCACCGTTTGCAGCACTAGTTAGGTATGGTAGCTCATGTCTATGTACATGTTCGATCGAATTATGTTTTCTAAACTTTTTGCGGACACTGGCTAATAAACGCTCAGCCATCAGGATACGCGACAATTTGGTCCCGCCGATTTGGTACCGGACAATTTGGTCCCCGGCCGATTTGGCCCACGGACAATTTGGTCCCAGATAAGTAATAATTTTATAACTTTAAGGAATTTAGGGCAGTAGATAAAACATTTTTTGTGTACATTTTTAAAGCTCTTGTGTAAGGGGATATGGAGGGAGGGGAACAACAACTTACACCACAAAGAAGAGACAAACTGTTTTTAAAACATTTTTTGCACAGTAATAAAGTTTTAATTAAAATTTAGGACTGGCATTTTTTCTGGGGGGGGGGGGGGCCTGACGTACCCCACAAACATGGCCCAAGTTATTTTAAAAAATCTTTTTTTACAGCTACGTTTTTTTTTCTTATTAATTTATTTCATGGCCGTTTCGTCAGTAAGATTTATTTTGTCATGATGTGGCACGACACGTCTTTAAAAATTTGCATAAAAACTGGTTGTATAAAAACGAATGTATGATTTGGTTGCTACTGCATGAAAGAGGTGTTCTCCAACCCACGGAGATACTCAATTATTTCGCGTTCAGCATAGGATTACATAATGACTCGAATTCTGTTGTCAGCTTGTTGGTACTTCCTTCGTTTAGGTTCTGGCAGAATGCCTCCCACATACTGTTTGTATAATGCCAAATCTCGTCTCTTTTGTACACGTCTCAACCCAATACCATTGGACATTTTTTGTGGAGAACCCACTAGCACACAAAATTAAAAAAAAAAAAAACAATTCCCCGGTACCAAATTATCCTCGTACCAAATCGGCTCGGGACCAAATTGTCCGGGACCAAATCATCCTGCCCAGCAGTCGTCATGTGTCTCAAATCTTCCCCCTCCTCCCCACGGCTAATGATCCCCCCCCCTCCCCTCCCCTTTCTAATGAACACTTCTATTATATTGTTCATGCAGGTGGAAAGAAATGAGACTCAAGGTGGTCCCAACGCTCCCCCTTCAAGAAACATGCTGTCCTGAGAACTTCCCCCAATGCTTCCCTCCTACCAGCCGCGCGTGACCTTTTCCTTTTCGAATTAAATTAAATCGCCCTATCTTTTCGCCCGTCATCCAGAATTATTAAATAGATAGCTAAAGCGCGTGCTTCGGACGAAGTGGGTTGTAGGACGTATTGGGGCTGGGTATGGTTAGTGAATGAAGTTGATGATGCAATTCGTCGTTTTCTTGACGCAGGCCTTCAATTTCCTGGTGTAGGCCTTGAATTTGTGTTCGAAGCGCTCGAACTAAATTAGCTATTAGGAAGAATTAAAATCAGCACAGTTCCGTTAACAGTACGTTTTAGTTGGCTAAAGCTCTTTTACATACATGAAGCACCGGTGGACGTCGGAGACGACGTTTTGTAGTTTGCAGTACCCGCTAACTGCACATGGCCAACTGGGACTGAAGCTGCGAATATAAGAACTGAGTTTTAATCTCAGTTGGTCATGGCGCTGAGGTAATTGGTGGCTGCATAGAAGAATCATAGATGTCGCCTTCTGCTTCTCTGTTAAGCGAGAAAGGCAGATTCGATCTCAGTTGTCCATTGCGCTACAGAAATTGTGCCGGGAGTGAATGTGAACTTTCTACTATTATCCCAATGAGCTCACCTAACCAATTTAGCGAAGTGAAATTTAACCAATATCCAACCGTATGATCCTGAACGAATTTTTAACGTAGCAACGTGACTATACGGTACCGGTCTATTCGAGGTTAGGTGACTATTTTTATTACTGCTTTTCTGGCTTTTGTCGGTACACCGGAAGTAAATGCGCCTGCGATTGTAGCGATTGCACCGATTGTATCTAAACGATTTAGCGATATATATATATATATATATGATTTTCGAAACGATACACCTGTGTCTTTGTAAAAATAGATCTAAAAAGCCGAACGTCTAAGACAGCTGAGAGTGGAGGGAAGAGGGCCTTCGAAAATTACCAAGCCAAACTCATACATCTGGAGACAGTTTAGTACCTTTAACATACAGAAAACCCATAATCAAGCTCCACTCTGCCTCCAGACTGTATAAGTTTGGTTGAGTGTGGGTTATGGTTGTCGATGTCGGCAATAGATGGTGAGTTCTGTCATGGCCAGGAGATCCTTGCCGGAAGTGACTGTGAACCCTCAATTGTTAACTGGTGTTGAAGTGTTAACCTAACACCTAAATTCAACCAACACACCAACCGTATGAGCTTTACCGATTTTTTAACGTAGCAACTACTTTCACGGTAACTTTATTGTTTTTATTACTGCTTTTCTGGGCTCTGTTAGTGGACCGGAAGGTGCACCGGCAGTTGCACCAATGTACGGAAGTTGCATCGATTGTACCTAACCAATTTAGCAATCTTATATATTATATGATTAGTGGAGTTTTAATTGACAAATTTCACAAGGTCGTAATAATTTTGTGTAGTGTTGACCTACAGTGTCACGGATTTTTTAAGAGAGTGTAACAATGTGATGATGACCCTGGGCATGCCATCGAAAACTTTTCTTAAAACTTGGATACCGTTACATCTCAAAGGGCAAGCAATGGTATGGTGGGAAAGTGAGGGAATTTCTGTTGATTGGCCCCATTTTCAATTCGCAATTAAGAGAAGGTTTATTAGTCAAAATAAACAGGAATTAATTTTTGATAAGATCTATGCGCGAAAACACTACTTTGATGAAAATGTAGAGAATTTTTGCAATGAATTAGCAGATTTGAATAGTCAGTTGCACGAACTGACTAATGGCTCGAGACTTAGTGAGGGTAGCGACTGCTAATATGGCTCCATCAATCAGAGCTATGATTTCATTGCACAACTTCAATGATATCTTTGAGTTAAGGGATGCCACAGCTCGTGTTCAACGTCATATGTTGTCAGCTTTAAAGGAAAAACAAGTTGATCGAGAGGTAATTAACGTGCAGAATTCACGGCATGCTTTGCGTTGTCCACCTATTGTTCCTTCCCACCCCCTCCCTCCCCCAACGCAAGGCTCTGGGTTGAATAATTTGCAACTGAATAAAGATAAGGTGTCGGAATCAGAGCAGGTTAAGCGGGGACAGGGAGAGGCTTCCAATAGTGGTAATATTTCAAAAAATGTGGTTGATGGGGATAATGGAGGTGTGGGGAAGAGGCGATTTAAGTGTTAGAATTGTGGAGAATGGGATCATATTTCAAGGTTTTGTCCGTATCCTCAATCCCAGTCTTCCTCTAACCCTTTGTCAAACCAAGGAAACTAGATAACTCTACTGTAAAGGGCCCACCAGTGGAGGAAGTTTTTCAGAGGTCCAAAGTGGTAACTATTTGTCTTCATATTGAAATTGGTCCTAAACCATTGGTGCCTGTTACCATTGATGAGAGGTTGTATGAAGGAATATGGGATTGTGGATCATGCTTGTCTTTGATGTCAAAAAAAGTTTACAATTCTTTAACTTGTGAGAAGGTTATAGATGACATTAATTTGTCTTTATTTGTGGCAAATGGTGAGAATATGCCATACTCAGGTTGGTGTATGGTGAGTTTTCAGCTTCCAGGTAAAGCTTTGTCTCATGCTTTCATTGTCTGTGAGAATTTGCCTGTCAATTTAATCTTGGGCACTGATTTGATGCGGAAGGCTAATATTGAGGTGAGCTTTAAGGCGAGTCAATGGTGGTATGGTGACCTTCCGATTTTGAGGTATAAGTTTTTAGCTCAGCTGGGGAATGATTCTTTCTGTAATTTTGTTGGTGAAACACCTCGTTGGCAAGTGATCCTCGATAAGGCCCCCATCTCCCAGTCACAAAAAGATGAAGTGGCGGCCATCTTTAGAAAGTATCCCAGGGTTTTTAGGGATGAGCCAGGTCATTGTAGGACTATGGAGATGCATATCGAGTTGAAAGAAAACAAACAGATCACCATGTCTCCTTTTCCTGTTTAGTCCAGCGAAGCTAAAGGTGTTGAATGATGAAATTGAAAAATTACTTAAGGAAGGGAGGATTAGAAAATCTAATTCGCAGAATTCTTCTCCTTGCTTCCTCAAGAAGAAGCCTAATGGGGAGTACAGATTCATTATCGACTACAGGTTTCTGAATGAAAATACGGTACCCGATGGATACCCTTTTCCTGCGATTGATTCCATTTTGGCTGCGTTGGGGACGCCTCGCTTTATTACGACCATTGACTTGCGTTCCGCATATCATCAGATCCCTTTGGATGAGGAATCCACCCGCCTTGCAGCCTTCTCTGTCCCAGGAGCCCACTTTGAACTTCTTTGTTATGTTTGGGCTTCGGAATAGTGGGAAAGTATTCCAAAGAATGATTGACCAACTTCTAAGATCACAGGAATACCCTACATTTAAATATCAAGATGATGTAGCCGTTGTTGACGATTTTTTTTCCAATCATCTAGCTAAGATTGACTTCGTTTTAGGCAAGCTTGATGAGGCTAATCTGACTGTTAATGTAGAGAAATTTATGCTCTGTAAACCGGAAGCACGCATTCTGGGCTTTATCCTGACCAAAGATGGCATTGCACCTGACCCCGATAAAGTCAAGGCAATCGAGGATTCTCACCCCCCTCGGAATGTGCGACAGCTGAGAGGATATCTTGGCCTCTGCAGCTGGTTTCTCAGGTATGTTGATTCGTTCTCTGAGCGCTCCCTATGTTTGTACGAATTGACAAAGACTGGTAAGAAATGGCATTGGCAGGAGGAACATCAAAAAGCCTTTGAAGATCTGAAGTATTGCCTTACACATGCCCCGGTGTTGGCACAACCAGATTTCGATAAACCATTTCTCATTAGATGTGATGCGAGCTCATATTCTCTTGGTGGGGTGTTGATCCAAGATGGCCCTAAAGGTGAAAGGCCTATAGTGTTTGCTAGCCGGACGTTAAAACCCAATGAAATTAAATTCTCGGCCGTTCCACATGAAGCCTTGGCGGTTCTTTGGAAGGTTCTTCAATTTTCCGATGGATAAGAAGACTTCCGTTTGGGCTTCAAGCATTTGCAAGAGGCTTCAAGATGCCATTACCCTCGCAAGACAGAACTTGACAGATAAGCAGGATAATACCAAGGCAATTTTGGATGAAACCAGGAAGGATGTAAGCTATACGGTGGGCCAGATGGTGTTAAGAAAAGCTCATTTCCACAGCAATAAGGTTAAGTCGTTCACTGCAAAATTGGCAGAACGCTGGCAGGGACCATATGTAGTTCATAAGATTGTAAATAAGTTAACTTATCAGTTAGAAGATCCAAAAACCTTGAAAGTGTTGATGGGCACCTATCACACCTCGCAGCTGAAGCCGTTTGAACATTAAATTTTTTTCTCGTTGTTTTGTTTTCTTTCGTGTTTTTTTTTTTTTTTTTTTTTGTGTGTTGGCATGATGATGCTGGTGAAAATTAATTTCTTTTGCTGGTTGGTTTGATGGGTGACTTTCAGTATGTGTGTTTCTTGCAAAAACACTGTACTGTTTGAGTTTTGAACCATTTTGCTGGTGGTTGTGACGAATTAATGATGGTTTGAAGGGACTTGTGCCATTCATTAATAGTATTTTGCCTAAACTTTTATAATACTGAAAAACTTGATAAGATTTTAGGATTTTTCACCTTGCAATCTATTTTGTTGACTGTGTTCCTGTGTTGTCTTTGAGGTGTGGGTGTATTAATTTTTTTTGTATGGGTTTGGAAAAGATTTGATGCAAATCTTTTGCATTGGCTGGGGGGGATCATGTGGGATTTTTATTTGCCATCTTGTGATGCTGTGGGTATGATCAATCCCATTTGCCGCTCCGACCCCATCTTTCCGTGTGATTTTGGATGGTATGGAGCTTCATTCTCACGTGATGCCTTGGTTTTTATTTTGCACCCATGCTTTGTTCTGGGATTGTCCCTCAATTGGCCTTGGATGGATTGTGATGTTTTTTGTTTATTGTAACTTTTGTTTTATGGCAATTTTTTCATGTGCTAATATTTAAAAGGAAAAAAAAAAGTAGTGTCTTTTTAAGTGGTGAAGGTGCTTTTCTATTTTGTAAAAATATTTCTTTTCCGGTTATGCAAATTTAGTGTAAGCTTATAAATATGCCTTGTCTGATAAGTGTGGGAACTTTGTTTGGCTGAGCGTCTGGATTGTCTCGTCCGCTGACGTGCAGGCGAGGGACGCCAAAAGAATCCTGAGTGACGTTGGTGGTTAACGTCACGTTTTGTCTTTCCGTTGTGCGATTTGGAGCGGTTGCACGTCTCCCGAAATTTGTCCCACCGGTGGCTTCTCGTACGATGTTTTGCTTGGATTTTTCAAATTTCTAGAGGTCATTTCTTATGGACTGAGGTGAGCAAAGTGTTTATTCAGCCAATTTGTTAATAAAAAGCCAATTAATGCAGTCCGTACTGACTTAAGATATGGTAGATAAGAGGTGTGGAAATATTTCTTAGAGAAGGTTTGTTGAAGCGTAAAGGGAAGAAACTATCGTAGCCATCTTTAAAAATTAGACCACTTAATTCTTTGGGAAAAAAAAAAGAATTGCTGTAAAAGCCATTCCATTCACGAAGTTGTTTTATCAAGATTTTTATCCACGAGTGCGTTGTGTTGACCATTTTAGAGAAGCCGTGCGTCGTTCCTGCGGATAGACATTTTTAACCTTTTAACACTGGTGTCTTCGGAAATTAATTCGTGTCATTATTGGAGATTTAATTGGAATGCAGCAATAATCAATGTTGTCCATTTTTCTTCCATATTTGAGCCTGAGATATCTGTTCTGGATTTAGCCGTAACGAAGAGGAAGCCATTTTTACGTGTTAGATCAATCCAAAAAAAAAAAATGTTGCCAGTTGGTGTTTGCTTGGGGCAGTGAACACTGAAGGTTCTTGGTTTATGGCTCGAAGAATTTGAGGACATTTGTTTTCTATTCCATCAGTTATTATGAGTGCTTCATAAAATGGAGAAGATGTCTACTTGCATGCATTTTCGATTTTAAGATTGTGAACCTATTTACTTAGCCATTTGTCGGCTTTTGAATTTTTTTTGAAGACATAATTTTAACTGTAAAAAAAAAAAAATTTCTTTAACATTTTATAATAAATTGAATTAGATGCAGTTCGGACTTGAGCTAGATTATTTTACGCTGATGTTTTGTTTTATGTACTGTTATTCCAGGGGTAGTTAAGTTAGTACTCTCCCCCTGTGATAAGAACCTCCGGGCCTCCCCCCCCTCGTTATTCAACGCAGTAGCCTAAGCGAGAATCACTCCTAGACATGTATACTGTGCCGTTTGAGATTTACATCTGATGCCATAAGTTTTAGGAGGTTGATGTTCTTGACTTGACTTAAGCTTTTGAAGGTTTTGTGAATTTAAGCCTTGGAGTGGTGAGAACCTGAGGAACTGGAATCGAAAAGATAAAAAAAAAATCCCCACAGTGGGTTATGGTTGTCGATGTCGGCAATAGATGGTGAGTTCTGTCATGGCCAGGAGATCCTTGCCGGAAGTGACTGTGAACCCTCAATTGTTAACTGGTGTTGAAGTGTTAACCTAACACCTAAATTCAACCAACATACCAACCGTATAAGCTTTACCGATTTTTTAACGTAGCAACTACTTTCACGGTAACTTTATTGTTTTTATTACTGCTTTTCTGGGCTCTGTTAGTGGACCGGAAGGTGCACCAGCAGTTGCACCAATGTACGGAAGTTGCATCGATTGTACCTAACCAATTTAGCGATCTTATATATTATATGATTAGTGGAGTTTTAATTGAAAAATTTCACAAGGTCGTAATAATTTTGTGTAGTGTTGACCGAAAACAATTTACACGTCTAAAACGTTGCGACTGCTTCATTTTCCAATTCAGTAACTGCCGCCTTAGAATGTTGGCAACTTTACTTCGTTTCTGATTTAATACATTGTGCCGCCTTAAAATGATGGTATCTTAAAATAAATTACCCATCTTAAAATGTTAGCACCTTTGCCTGTTTTTTAGCTTAAAATAAATTGCCTTCTTACAATTCTGCAACTTTTTCTCTTTTCCAACTTCAAAATAAACCTACTTATTGCGTGGACATCTGAAATTGCTGCCACCTTATGCTATGTGAATTTTGCAACTAAAAACTATGACGTCTTAAACAGCTAACTATCTTACTATTTATTTCGCGTGTTTTTCATCTGGTAGTAAGATGCATCTTACGTTTAATGTCATCTTAATGAAACAAGTCTGAAATTAGGACGCATCTTAAACTGGTGGAATCTTAAATCTTCAAAAGTACAGGTCCATTCCATCTTAAATTAAGACAACCAAATTTCAGATGCATCTTATAAATTTTACCATGCTTGGAAACTTGCTAGTTTTGCAAATTCGCTGCTTTACGTTAAGAGATGGAGTCACCTACCAGACCGCCCTTCTTGTCTCTATAGCATTTTAATAAGTTGGTTGCCATTTTAGACGGTGAATACGACCTTGTATTCAAAGTGCTTATGGTATAATGCCAGGGAATTTTTTAAGCAGTCTTCGTGTGGGTAGGTCAACCCTCACAATCTTTTCACAAGTCACCATCTGGGAGCAACTGGAGCGCCATGCATCGTACTTTCTTGAACTAGGTCTATCTATAGACAAACCTAGTTCCAGAAAATGCGATGGCTAGAAAATTCGTTAGCTATTAGATATAGAACGTAGTTATGTACTAAATAATTTTGTTCTATTTTTATTTATATTTGTTTATTGAAGCTGGTATTTCGTTGTGTTTGAAGAGCATAAAATGGTTTTGACAGCCATCTCCGGATGCTACGACGGTTTTTTTTATTTTTTTATTATCTATTTACACGTTTGTCTAAAAATTAAATCCCCCCCACTGTAGATGGTAGCATAGATACATAGCATATGTTCGTGGCGATAAGAGCTCTCAGCCTGGTTGGTGGAGGTTTGCAGTTCTGGTCAAACCCCTGGAAAGGGGGCCTTGGCAAAGTCCCCACCAGGACTGCCAGCCAGGGTAGCATGAGAGGCTACCATTGTCCTTCAGTGGCTATGGGAACTATTCTGGCCAATTCTGGACAATCTTTCGGTCCCTACAATGACCGGAGGTTTCCAGGATCGAATCCCTGGGTGCGACCTCCCTTTACCAGATATTTCTTCTTCACTAAGAAGTCTATTGTGCGCGCGGCGTATCTTGAGTCCTAGAAGTATTTTACGAGCGGCTACGTCTTCCTGGAGGGAGCGGCTTTAATCGGCGGCCGCCATTGTTTTTGTAACCAATTGGATATCAACAAGGCACTCTGCTACCAAACACGTACAATCAATTATCTGTGTTCGTTCTGCAACGAACTCAAGATAGGCCGCGCACGCTTTAGTAATCTTCAAAATTGAGCTGGTTCAGCCATGCAAGCATTAAATTGCTTCTACTGACATAAGGCTCAAAAGAAATTAATTAAAAAATAAAATAAAAATACTGGCAATACTAAATTTATCCTCTTCACACACAACGAAAAACCAACTTCAATGAACAAAATAAGTAAAGTAGAACAAAACTACATCTTAGTATAACTACATTCAATATCTAATAGCTAACGAATCGTTAACTTTGATATCATAATAAAGTATACTTTGAACCAACGGATATAATATTTGCAGTATATATATATCCTAGGGACTCAATTGTTGCTATCGTTAAAGAAATCTTATCTTCAATGCTTTCCCTTGCCTATAGGGCAGTGACACGACGTAGTATTATTGTGTATAACTCTATGGTGGAGCCAGTAACTGGGTTAGCTGCAAGGAGCACTGGAGGGAGAAAGGAAGATCGTCTTATTGAAGCCAATGCTAATTAGACTGGATTTCTTAAGCCTATAACGCGCGATTTTTGTTGTTGGAGAAAACAACGTTCTTTTAAGCCTAAGAAACCCGCTCACAATGCACTGTCTTGACTAGAAGTGCCGTTTATTCCGTTACATTTTAATCTAGTGCACCTTGTAGCTATTACCTCCAAATGGTGTCTCGTAGCCAATATGACGTCACTTGACGCTGCTCTATACCTTCTAGCCAATTTGGCCTACGCACAGAATCACGCGTTTTTTCATCACTTTTCATATTTGTTTTTTAAAATACTCTGGCAAACGATAAAACTCTGCTGCATTTACATTGCCATTGATTGCCGTACAAAAGCAAACATCATGCAACCCCAACCGTTGACGTAAACACACTTGACAACGTTTACGTAAACAGATTTTATCTTGCTACGGCTTAGGGGTTGTTTACAACCATTTCCAAAAATTTGCTTTACAGAGTGAATGGGATTAAATTTTCCCATTCGGGGTTAACAAATATGAAACTGGAAAAGCCCGCGTATTTGGCAGACTGTTTGTTTTAAACGGTACCTGCCCACATTTCCTTGCATTTCTGAATAATCCAACAAAGAGAGGCCGAGGAAAAGATTGGCCTTATTTAGGGTTGCGAAGAAAATTTATTAATGGATCATTTGGTTTAATTTTCTTCTAATGCGCGCTGGAATGCGATTAGCAGAAATATCCCTTGATGAGGCTCTGCTTCGCCATCATCCCATCGTGTCACGGTTCCACCAAACATAATCAGTATAAATACTAAACGGATTAAGTCGGCACAATTGGACTGTAATGGTGCATCCTTTTAAAGCTAATACCATTTATTATAATATGAAGAACAAACAGCTGCAAGATGGAATTAAGGCAGGTTCTCTGAAATGAGTGTTATCGTTGCTCTAATTGCGCAGCGCAGAGGAGCATGAGGGCGTTCAAACCAGCCGAAAGAATATCGACCCGTCCAATAATAAACCAGATTCAAACTTTGGAAAACCTTAATGCTTGGAAACTATTTTTGGGTTGTGTTGCAGGCGCAAAGATGGTAATTAGTGGAAGGTAAAAGAAACCAAAATTCGCCAAAGTCGGTGCAAAAACGTCTTCACCAACACCGGACATAAAAAGCTTGTCGCGTTTAGCTTTGGAACAGCCTCCCAGAAGACGTTCAGGGCGCCCCAAAATGTACTCCGGTATTTCATTGTTTAATCAAACGGGAACCACAAAAGATATCAGTCACGAAACGTTTTGTTTTTTAAACTCAAAGCACAATTCACCAACTTTAATCAGCCTCCACGTGAGTGAGCACCCTTTGTTGCACGCAGGATTTCTAAACGGTATTTGATTTCCAATCACATATTTTCTAACATTTGTACGGTGACCGACACAATGGCGTAATTCATTAGTTGTTGAAGTTCATAAACGTTTGAAATCGCAGTGAAATAAGCTTTATCCTTGATTTTGAAAGCTGGAGTTCTCTAGACACTTGTCGGATGGATTTCTGTGTGTTGCCGGGCTGCGAGCAAAACTTAACGTTAACAGTTTCAACTGGGTCATCATTCAAGATGGTTGGTCTGCCTTGGGCCTTCTTATGTAACACACTGCCGGTTTCTTTGAACTGCTGCAATCACCAAGCAATCCCTTTGTCTGTAGGTGACTTAGATCCCTGTGATACCGCCTTTGAACTGCGACGATTGACTTTAACTCTCCCTAAGCAGAGAACGCACATAACCTTTTGCCGAATGGCCGCCATTTTCATCACAGATCTTCCGCGCGTGAAGATTTCAACTTGGTCAGCACCCTGTGTGCGCACGGGGATGCAGTGGCCGTTGTGGAAACCTGGTGAAAAAAAAAAACAGTTTCTTTATATCATTTGTGGTTCTCGTTTTATTAAACAATGAAAGACAGGAATACATTCTGTGATACCCTGTACTTCGATAATGCTCCATCCAACATTATTTCAACCTTTAAAACGTTCCTATAACCACATTGTACAACGAAAAACCCTGTCAGGATAAAGGAACAAAACAAAATGGGTGTCGCCAAGATCATGGTCTGAACCGAGATTACTCACCACTTCAGACAGCGACTTCAGACCAGCTTCGGCCAGATATAGCTTTGGTCATTTTTGCATATATATTTTCTTATTTTAATGAGGTCACCCAATGCTGAGGCTGTCATGATTTGTGTATTTTTTATGTTTTTTGACGAAGCTGTTGTGAATTTTATGTGCCTGATGACGAGCAGGAGTTATCCTTGAAACGTAGTGCTTTTTTTATTTATTTATGTTTGTGCACATCTTGATTTTTTAAGTACCTTTATACCATGGCTGTGGCGTCACGCTAACTCAACGCCATGTTAAATGTCAATAGGTTAAACCCCGTTAACCATGACCGGAAGTGTAAAAAGTCATCGAAAAAGGTGTGGGTTATCAAGTTACCCCATACTTTTGCCGATAATCCACACTTTTGTCACTTCCAGATCACGTGACCGGGAATGCACACACCAAGAACCAAATACAGTGTCCAAAAAGTAACGCAATAAAAACGTACAAAACTAATTACTTAACTGGCCGGAATACGTCGAATGTCATCCTATCCTTACGAACTCACACATATCTGACCCATTTCTAAGTTTGTTCATTCTGTCTAACCTGCTCCCCCCCCCCCTCACAAACTAAAATGGAATGACCTTTATCCATACCGATATACCTATAACGTTATTTCGGTAATTGTTTGGAAACCTTACTTTTCACGCTATCGACTTAATTCACCTACCTGTCGATTCCTTTCGTCGTTAGGGTTCCGAAAATCATAACGAAAACGTGCTCAAACGCTTTTTTATTTTAAAAAAATATTATTAAAACACGCTAAAGCGTTACGCACAACTCTCGTTCCACCATCGCGATGCTGCAAGGTGGAGGGGCAACAAGAAAACCTGATTCCGCGCCCCTACGTATGCGGAAATTATCTCGTTCCCGGTAGCAGGCGAAATGGCTGAAGCAGACGAAAAATTGGTTGGTGTACATCGATATTTGCGGCCGGAATTACAGACCGCAGGGGCGCGCTTCGCG
>JAHWFP010086635.1:18329-34126 GCA_023313725.1 Lithobius niger
CCCCCCCCCCCCCCAAAAAAAAGGGGTTGGGGCTCGCATTCGTTGAAGTCAAACTCCCCACACGCAAGTAGATATTGGAAACTTTTTCCGCCAGGTTGATTATACAATGTTTTGTGACCCGATTGTCGTGAAACGTTCAGTTCCTAGCTTTAACTTTCCCTAAGCTGACGACTGGGGCAACCTCTTAATGGGGAACGGGCACGGAATACAACAACATCTATATGGTCGGTATTCGTTCAATCAGATCAACTTACAGGTTCTTAATAATATAAATCTTCAATTCAAGTTCATACAACTTAGAACTAGCGCGGTATCTGATCGCTTCGAACATTTAACTTTCCTTTTTAATTAATGGAAGTATTCAACTCAGGAGCTTTTTTTCTCGGCATGGTCCCTCGGACACTACTCAATCAGACTGCGCTTCGCTTTAGGAATGGCGAGGAGGGGGGGGGGGAGTTCGCGCGGGAAGAGTAAATATTGTAAAACCTCTGCTAATCACAACTGCCGGCAACACACTGCCAGAAAATGAAACTCCGAACGTGGACTAGACTAAAGTAAAGACTTTAAAAAAAATCAAAGGAAAAAAGAAGCCGCGAAAAAAAAACACGGCCACGGAAATGACCGAAGTTAACTGTTTACTATTTTCTTTGGTGGTTTGTTTTTGTTTTTGTTTTTATAGGTTGGGGGGGGGGGGTTGAGGCTTAATGGCGCGTCGACAACTAGGTCATTAGTGCCAACCTCAGTCACAGTGCAGTAGTTCGGGTTGTCACTGCACCACGCATTAAAGATATTAAACAAACCTAGGTAAGAAATTTCACTTAGGTAACGGATTTCTCCTTTTTTTTTTTTTCCTCGGATTGGTTTCCTTCGGCTATTTTCCTACCGTTATCTCCGACGTTTTTTATTTATTTTTTTTTATTTTCACGGCATATTTTTCCATTAGCTGTTTATTGTCCATTCCATTTTCTCTGGGCTTTCGTTCTGGGGAAATCTTTCTCTTTGGTTTTTTTTTCCATTGGCTGTTTTTTTTTTCCATTGCTTGACCTACATTGACGTAGGTTATTAAAGCGCTTCAACTCCTTATGTCGGCGTAACGAGGTGGTTTGAGATAAAGCGATTTTAAAGTGGGTTTAGGTGCAAATCGTTATTTTGTGGGTGGTGCAAACAATAAAATAAAAGTGCCACCTGACTGGCAAATCCCCACAAAGACATAAAATCACGTAGGTGGTTTTAGGTGGTTACACGGACATTCTTAATGCACGTAGGTTAAGTCGATTTAAGATAAAGCGACGTACGAAATCTTCGTGTACCCTCGGTCTATGATTCACTGTGCAAACATGTTTTCAATATATTTTCGTCCGAGCCTACTTAATGGGTAGGGCATTTGAGCAAGTGAAGCTGTTGGTTCAGCGGAAGAATGTTCACCTGCCACATGGATGACCGGTTGCAATTCCCGGCCGATGCACCAAAATTTGCTGAATGAAGTCGTTTCAGAGTTAAAACAACATTATCCTATCAGCAGACGCATGGAGGTTCTATCTTAAACCCCTTCTTCCCTCTTTAAGTTAGATGAAGCGAAAAGATGGAATCCTAACCGGACCGTGGTTACGTTACTTCAACGTTTAATAGCTCGCTTGACTTTGATGTAAAGGAAGGCTCACTTTGAGCAGCTTCTTTTAATTTGGAGCTGAGTAAACTCGGACTTGAATTTTAAATTTATAAGACCGAAATCGATCCCTTCCTCAGGACCTCTAGCTAGTTGAACCGGAAGGAGCGGTATAAGGTTCTGCAATAGGCCCGACCCATACTCAGTTCCTCGTGTGGATGGTTACAATTGTTGACGTTACTGGTGCCTACCATCAAATTAGGCTGTGTTACATTATTTAGTTATAATGCACAAAGTTTGCGACGTCTTGGCATTGTTGACCATCGCGGTGCATGGA
The DNA here is from genome assembly GCA_023313725.1 of Lithobius niger. Classification (NCBI taxonomy): domain Eukaryota; kingdom Metazoa; phylum Arthropoda; class Chilopoda; order Lithobiomorpha; family Lithobiidae; genus Lithobius; species Lithobius niger. Next base: position 20,273 of record JAHWFP010086635.1, read on the forward strand.
TCCAAGATGATTAAGCTATTGCGGCCTGTTGCATCACGGCTTTTGTTCCAATTGTTGTGTCCGGAAATCCACTTGTCAACAGAAAAGATGCAGCACATATGAACAAATGACTAAACCGAAGCGGCCAGCATAAGACAACGAAGTTTAATTAGTTAGTGAGCAAATGAGATTTCGTTAGCTCAGGGGCCCATCTCAAATAAGATGACTGAGGTACTACAAGTCAGCTTTGTTTATGCCAGATTTTTAAAATGTTCAGACAGGTCGCAGAAATGACATCGTCTGTCAGCCTGTTCCATCCATTCATCACACGATTTGGAAGAAAGATCCAATATGTTCCCCACGAACATCTTATTTAAAAGTAGTGATCCTATCACCTCTTTACACCACTGGTTCTGATGCAAAGTCCAGATCTGTTCCTAATCAACGTCATGCACGTTATAAGAATCACGTCGGCAATGACACTTTCACAGATTCAGCTGTTTATCGGTGTTTTTTCATAGATTTAAAAAAAAATCGTTCTGTTACTAATAAACAAATAAAAAATAAATTTTATTAGATTAAACGTCACGTATAGTTGACAAAATCAAAGGATAAACGTTTCCAAACTAAAAGAATATGTGCATTATATCAAACTTCACCGTAAAAATAATTCGAAGAATTTGGAACGATTTAAGTATCCAGGGTCATAATAAATTTACCTCGGGAACTTTGGTAGGCCAAAAGAATAAACGTTGTTGTGAAGAAAATTAATAAAAGATACACCAGCAGACTCGCTCCACACAGTCATCGTTCGTATCGTAGCATCCAGGTCTCAACGAAAAAGGCGAGCGGTGTGAGGGATACCTTAAACAAAGATAGTTCAACGTTTTCTTCTCACTTACATCGAACTGGCAAGCAGGCTTGCAGAAGACGTAGGTGAAGCTTTTCCGTCTGTATATAGCACAACGCTATACGCACTTTTTTTTTTAAATTTTTTTCTTTGAGCCTTAAGTCAGCCGAAGCAATTTAATGCTCGTATGGCTGAACCGGCTCAATCTTGATCTTTACCAGACTTTTTTGAGAGAAGAAATATCTGGTAAAGGGAGGAGCCAACCCGGGGATTTGAACCCGGAAACCTCCGATCATCATTAGCCGAAAGATTGTCCAGAATTGACCAGAATAGTTCCCATAGCCGCTGAAGGAGCGTGGTAACCTCTCACGCTACCCATCACGCTACTAAGGCCATGTAATGAAAGGTTTCTGTAATCGTATATCATTATGCTACTTAAACCCTACAATCATGTTTGTTTTGTTAACATGAATGGCTTCAACAAAACCTCAGGAGTTCAAAACAACTCATGTGTCTGCAAGTAGTTAAAACAAAACTCAACATCCCTTTAAGTGTGGCTTATTAATACAAATGTATTAATAAAATTAACAAATGCAAAATTAAAACAACTGCTTAATTCAATTCAGTTATTTAAAAAGTGAAACATGATTCAGTACGAATCAGTACTGGCCAGACACGAAAATAATGGAAATTTTAGTTTCAATTGCAGAAAATCCTGCGTTAATTTTATGCCTCATCAAAACAGGTTTTAGTATTAATTTTAGTAAGTTATAGTTGGTAACATACGACACTGATGGGATAATTTGTTTAAAATTTCAGCCATGTATTATTTGAATTTCTTTTCCTGCATTCATTTTTCCACCCTGGGAATCTACCATAACTCAGAAACTCAGACTGAAAAATACAACCTTTAGAAGTGAAAAAATTCTTAACTTAATTGTAATTATTTGTTACGTTTTTTTTTTTTTATATTCGTAGTTCTAAAACTTATTTAATTTTGTGATAATTTGTGAATAAAATATTTGCTGCTGTTTTGTGTACGCTGAAGTCTGTTCAACAATATTTAGAACAATATTTAGTGGTCATCGTGGCTGAGTTGTGAGGGAGCTCAACCTGGTTGCTGGAGGTTTACGGATCTGGTCGAACCCCTGGAAAGGAGATCTTGGCAAAGTCCCCGCCAGGACTACCGGCCGGGGTAGCGTGAGAGGCTACCATGCTCCTTCAGCGGCTATGGGAACTATTCTGGCCAATTCTGGACAATCTTTCGCCCCTACGATGATCGGAGGTTCCCCGGTTCAAATCCCCGGGTTGGCTTCTCCCTTTACCAAATATTTATTCTTTAAAAAAAAGTCTGGTAGTGTTCAAAATTGAGCCTGTTCAGCTACACGAGCATTAAATTGCTTCAGCTGACTTAGGGCTCAAAAAAATAAGTTAAAAAAAAACAAACTCCAACACCGTAAAAATTCTACATCATACCGCAAACGACTTAAGTCATGTAAACTAGTTTTCTCATCTGAATGGCTATTAAACGTCGTGACTGTCAACTGTTTAAATTTAGGTTAGTAATTAGTTTTTCAGTACGACTTTTAAAGTTCCATTTATTATCGACAGTTAGCCCTAAATAGTCTGCAACATTTACAATTTTACATTCCAAACAGGATACACGTGGTAATGCAAACAGAAATGAATTTGCAACCTTCACAGTTTTGTAAATGTTAGAAAATAGATCTGTCTACTAAAATATTATTCCGGTGAGCGTATTAGTGAAATCAACTGTTTTAGTTTTGCTAATGAAAACATGTTTGTCAGCAAACCAAGTATTAATGTAGTTAAAACAATCCTGCAAATTATTAATTACATCCGTGTATCATAATTGCCAGATATCGTCAGCATACAACGTGTAACTTTCTTAACATCATTAATGAAAATTAGGAATAACCGATGCCCCAATACTGAACCATGCATAATTAACGTTACCAAATTAAGTTAAATAATGATTCATCATAATACGAGTTTCTATGCTATACAAATAAAGCTTTACAATGTTAAAGGTATTCTCTCGCAAGCCAGACATCCATCATTTATTCACAAGCTTTAAACTTTAAGATTTACTTTTAATAGTCAAAAGTAAGGCTTTCGACAAATCAGTTAGTATAGGGTCTTACCATGGGTAAAACCTGTGGTAATTATTTCAATTATTAGTTCGAGTGCTTCCATAGTTACGAGATTCTTACAAAATCTGAGCAAATAAATTATATTATGCCTCGTTAAAAAGTTTGAAATTCGATTTGAAAAAAAACGTTTCAAGAATTTTAACAGGTAGGACTGAAATTGCGAAATAAAGAATAAATCACAAGGTAAAGGGTAAACGAATTAAGCAGTCTGCATTTAAAGACAACTGCCCCGACTGGGACTCGAATCCAGGACTTCCCGCTGATTATGCCGGGCGTTGTAACCACTGCGCTACCGGGGCGAGCACTGGGTAGTTGTCTTTTCTTTCTTTCTCAGATTAGTGTATCTTGTATCGTCACAAGGCCAGTCTTTAATTGCAGACTGTTTGCTTCCTTTACCCTTTACCTTGTGATTTATTCCTTATTGATTACTCACATTATTTCTAGTGTGGAGGCCAAGAAGCAATGTTGCTTTCCCCCTCGCGTGTTTATGACCTCTAGGTCACCACTGAGAAAGACTGAGCAGCTACTTAGTCTGCTGTTCAAGGCTTTAAGTACAGTATGCGCCTCAGTAGCGTAGTGGTGAGAGTGCCCGGCTAGTAAGCTGGAAGTCCTGGGTTTGAGTCCCAGTCTGGGCAGTCATCTTTTCTTTCTCTTTCAGATTAGTGTGTCTTGTATCCTCACAAGGCCAGTCTTTAATCATTGCTTCGGATGAAATTGGTCAGAAAATTTTATACAAGGATTTATTTACCTTTTTTTATAAATTCATCTTAATAATTGTGTTTTTAATTTCTCAGGCTGAATCTCATGCTGTTTTGTTAACAAGTATTTAAAAAAAAAAAGTTGTTTTGAGTTGTTACAGCGCTTTTACAAGTTGAAACACGTCAGTTCCAGTTGTGTAGTGAGTTTCTTATTCCTCAGAATATCAGCAATTTCGCCACAAGTTGCAAAACCAATAGACATAAGTCATGTATAAAGCACGCTTTACTTTTTACAATTCCTTTTATATTTAATCCCTTTGTACAGCATTTTACATTTGCACATTTTGGGGGGGAGGATTAGAGCTTGATCTGTGAAGCTTTAATTAAAATTACCTAAAGGTAATTTTAATAGCTTGCCAGGAAATGCTTTAGAAATAATGTTTGAAATAGTCATTCAAGTTCAGTGTTTCTTATCTTTTTTAACTATACTGGCCTTATCCCAGAGAATACTAGCGTCATCTTTTGCAGTTTACTGATAGTGCAGTTTATATTATATTATATTATATATTATATATTATTATATTATATATATATTATATATTATATATATTATATTATAAGTTATTTTTCACATTTTTCCAACTTAGATTCTTTTATCAGTTGGCTCGAACAATTAATCCACCCCCCCCCCCCCCGAAAGATCTTGTTGGTGCAGTTTTTATCAGTACATTATTATAAATGTTATCTCATTGTTTGTTGAATCTTGTTCCACAAAAATATAGGTCATCAAGGTCATCTAAAATTCCTTGTAAATAACTGTGATTTATAATTTTTATCATGATTAGAAATTACTTCATCAGAAACATTTATTGAATAAAGCACCAGAAACTGTTCGTTGCCATGTATAGGCATTATAAGACTAGTTAGGAATTTTAACGTAACGCTGTTCGAGAATAGAGCTAACCATTTTATTATTAACAAACGCCAGTGTAGTAATTTATTTTAGAAATGTAGCCAAAACTTGCAAGCGTATATTTCCATAACATTCAACTTAAATTTTCTTTTCTTTATTATTAACAAAATTAGAAAACATAAATAAACTCGTTTTAAGTTAAGGTAAGGTTCAGCCTACGTAAACTGAAATAAAAACAAAAAGGAACTCAAATAAACTTTCCTGTAAAGGATCCCAGGTAACCTCAGTATTGCTGTAATGTTTAGTTCACATGAAACCTTACTGCTGTATTCAAATGTTCTTGTCATTTTTACTTTTGTGCAAGTTGGTGCCATTTTCTTGGCTAAACGACATCATTGAAAAACGACATCACACAAAAACTAATCGTCATGTGTCAGCAATCGATTCATGAACGGAAAGGAGAAAACCTGACTAACGAATACTGAAAAGCTGAGTAGGAGAGTTCGTGAGACGTGTGTGTGTGTTGTAGAGGTTTGGGGAGTGGGCGACCCTGACGTGATAATACTAAAGTGTGGGGATGGTTCAATGTACGAAATTCAATAATTAAGAAGACATTTGGTTGGGTTCAATATTTGATGTTTCAATGCTGGATTTTACACTTAGCTTCGCCTGCCACGACTTAACCAAACAGTTCTTAATAAATGTTAATGTGATGGCTAAATATAATGAATAATAGGGACATGATGGCTTAAGTGTGGAGGACTGGGGAAATTGGGGAGGAAAGAACAAGTTTCTAATTGATGAGCCAAAGATTACTTACGGAAGATTTGGGATCGAATGGGGGCTTGGAATGAAATTATTATTATATTACTTAAATTAACAATACGTTGGCAAGCCAATGCACATGCTTAACAATTGATTAGATTACAGAATACACAACAATACAGTGAGTGAGTTTTAATAATAGAGGCAGGGCACACTTAAGATCGTCATCCAGGCTCAGCTCAAGGGAATCAAGATGCTGGGTCATCAGTCCCAGCATCAGGTCGGTCAGTATTGACGTTGGCAGGAGCTGAGGCAGGATGAGTCACTACAGAATGCCCCCCTCCCTGAGATAAAAGTGCAGCAGCTCCGTATGATGCTGATGTATTCTTTAAACTTGTGTTTGGCAAACTTGTACTTGGAAATTGTCGAACAGGCTCAGGACCCAAAAATAACGACATGAAAAAAAAAGAAAATACACAATATTACACTTAATAAATCGATCCCGGTTAAAGGAAACGGAATGGTTTACAAAAGCTTTAACTTATTAGTTGCCCAGCCCTAAATGTGGCGAGGGACAAATGTAAGACCTTACAATTAAACTTACAATCTAATTCCGTTCCACCTAGATCCCGGTAAATATTGGTACGGAGAGATCCTTCCCAACATCTAGGATTTTTAATAAATCAGACAGCGTTTATATTGAGGTTGTCAAACAGCCAATGAGTTTAAGGGTTGACGGACATTTTTTATTTAAAATAGTGACTTGAGTTATTATGATACTCGTTAATGCACACGTCCGTCACGACTCGAAGTTCAGTGCTAAATGCAGAGACAAAGGTCGACCAAATAAGCTGGGTGCTGAGCCCAAACGCGTCTCAACAAGAAATACTTTAACAAGTATCAAGTATAATTAAAAAAAAAGTAACATCTTCAATTAAATTAGATTGAAGGAAAAGAAAAAGGTTTGTCAAAGGTTCGGTTTTACCTGAGAAAATTAATGCTGATAAAAATAAGCGCTGGTTCAAGTCAAGCATTTAATGAAAACGTTAGGATATATTTAAAACTGAATTAAATTCTCTTCAACGATCATCATATTAATGACAAGAAATAATGATGCAATTACAAAATAACTATGTTTGATTCGCACACTTAAAATACCAGTCGCTAACTATTTACAAGAAAATCGTGTGCAATCCAGATTATAAGTATATAAACTCATGGTTAGCGATGTTGCTAAGCAACAGCCTCGCGCTCACGTGAGAGCATTGTTGATGTCAACGCGTTCGTTCTATCAGAGCAGGGAGATGTACCCGGTTTGAATCAAACGAAGATGAAGTGCCTGCTTGTTTTATTTTGCTTATTTTCAGGTAGGTAGGCGTTATCAACTACGCTGGAAGGTTGAAATTAACTTATTGATGTTCATAGTTTTAAGTCATGCAACGATTAAGACACGATTGCTTTATTATCTTTTAGAAACTGGATGTCAAAAACAAGATCCCGAATGCGGCAAAAATAGTGCTCCTATTCTCAAATATGGCTGCTTCCAGAACCGCCGGGATTTCTTCACAAACGGTTCCGAGCGACAATATTCAACAGCTCTATAGGGGTGAACAGTGTTAATGCATCAACTTAAAATTCGTTAAATTGTTTGTTAATGAATGTTGAATGTGTGGATTGTATTTGTTTTTTTTTTAAATACGAAATTTTATAGCCTACCAGGAAAAAGAAAAAAAAAGGCATGCATTAGCACGTTAATAATATAGGCAACATCAATAATTATTTTTAATAATCATGTTGCTTAACACATGTTTTTATTATTTTTTTGCGGTTGAGTGAAAAGGCGTTTTCGAAGGTACCCTGAGAAATTCGACCCGATTTTTAGGGGAGAAAGACACGAAACTGCAAAAAATTATTACGGAATAAAATTCGTAGTTAATTAAACTTAATTGTTGCGGTGTAAAGTTTTTCTTTTTAAGGCTAATCTAAACTTCTTTTGGTTAAGTGAAAACAAGTGTCAACCAAATTACAATTGTAATTTGTTGGTTCAATAAAAATATTTAAATGTCGTGTGCAAGTTAGAATATAATTAAAATCTAACCTAAATGTTAACTGACATGTTACTCACCTTGTTATTGCATTTTTTGCACAGTTTTTGCATGATACAACAAAAAACCAAAATAATTCTGTGGTTCTTTAGAAGTTTACAGTGTACAACCTGCCGAAGACCCAGGAATGATAATTTTATAGCATCCAAACTTAAATTTGGGTTGGATTTATGGTGCTATAAACATTTTACAGTGCCCAAAAAAGTGTGATTACTTCGTAACGAAGTGGAGGCATGTTTTTTTTTTAATCACTGAAGATGGGACGAATGAAGATAAATTAGGTTTTAAACTTCAGGAGTGTATGAATTTTTCCATTTGACAAGTAATGGACAATATTTAAAATTGTGGTAAATCCAGAGTAGAAACTGTATCTTGTGGCTAGGGGTTGTACATGTGAGCGGCAGCTTAGGGTTTAGAGGACCAGGAAAGGTTCTCAGCTATCTAGAAATTTCCGGCGAAATTATAGAAATTTCATGTTGAATAATCAACTCAAAATTATAAAACAGTGACATGGACATTGCACAAAAATTGTCCCAACACAACAACACTCGAACTCTTTAACTTGCCAATAGGCCTAGGAAAGGATTGCTACAATTTGTGCATAACTAGGATGTTTAGTTAAATTATGCATGCAAACACTTGTCTAGCTTAGGTAAATAACTAATATTTCTTTTTAAAAATCGTATTCTGGGTTACAAACGTTGCACATGTTGGAAGATATGGGCATACCAAAAATTAAAATTGGAGCATATGGCGGTGGTTCAGTGGTAGACTGCGCGCCTGCCACGCGGGCGGCCCAGGTTCGATGCACCAAAAATGTAGAGGTTTGGGGGAGTGGGCGACCCTAACGTGATAATACTAAAGTGTGGGGATGGTTCAATGTACGAAATTCAATAATTAAGAAGACATTTGGTTGGGTTCAATATTTGATGTTTCAATGCTGGATTTTACACATAGCTTCGCCTGCCACGACTTAACCAAACAGTTCTTAATAAATATTAATGTGATGGCTAAATATAATGAATAATAGGGACATGATGGCTTAAATGTGGAGGATTGGGGAGGAAAGGAACAAATTTCTAATTGATGAGCCAAAGATTACTTACGGAAGATTTGGGATCGAATGGGGGCTTGGAATGAAATTATTATTATTTTACTTAAATTAACAATACGTTGGCAAGGCAATGCACATGCTTAACAATTGATTAGATTACAGAATACACAACAATACAGTGAGTGAGTTTTAATAATAGAGGCAGGGCACACTTAAGATCGTCATCCAGGCTCAGCTCAAAATCAAGATGTTGGGTCATCAGTCCCAGCATCAGGTCGTCCAATATTGACGTTAGCAGGAGCTGAGGCAGGATGAGTCACTACAGTGTGTGGTTACGTATGTTAGTCAAATTTTTTAAAGTTCGACTCTGATTTACAATGTACTAAATACTGACGTAATGAACCAACGCTAACCGTTTCTTCCCCTTTTTTAATGAACAGTACTTTTTTTCTGAAGTTGCAATGGTTTTAATTTTATGAACTGGTACGCTGCTTAGTGATTTCCAGGAGGCAAGTATAAAGTAATAATATAAAAGTTCCTTCTTTCCACTGTAGCCTTTGAGGCAGACTAACGATCAGTGTACATGGGCTATGGGCTAATGGGCTATGAACTCATATTTGCCATTGTAAAGCGGCCAATTCAACTACTCAACTTTGGTACGGAGAACGTATAATACTTCGTTTGAACCACAGTCAACGATTTCTAAACGTAGAATCCGTCCTGGGTCATTGCGTCCGTGTTACTTAAGGCCAACGCGCGAGGACCCAGATTTCCCCCAATTTCACCCAAAATGCGCAGTGGCAAACCCGTCCCAGCTGGTTCTGGTTGCTTTAGCTGCAAGCTATTGCAATCCATTTCCAGCATATTTCCTAATATTAAAGTTATTTTCCAGGAAATGAATCACTGAATTGCACCACGTAGGAATAAAGCCAGCTTGGCTACTGGTTATTGCAAACCTAAATATTGAATGAAATAAAAATAAATAATTAATTAGAACCCCGAATTAGTATAATTAAGGAGGTCGGGGGGGGGGAAGAAGGCCCCATAATAATGGGTGTAAGGTAATGTTGCCATATATTTGGTTAGCCTAATAATGGTTTTTAGGGCCACATATAGCACTATGTAGCCTACTGCTACAGAACCTGTCTGATGGTTGAATATAGCATTAAGGTTTTAAGTGGACTAAACATCAGCAACAATGCGGTACGTAATACCTTACAGGAAAGTTTCTTCGTGTTCCTTTTCCTATTTTGACCTCGATTCAAGTTAAACCTTACCTTAAAAGAGTTCGTTTCTGTTTTCTAATTCGCGATACTTTGGCATACCATACTCTTCTGAAACCAATTCTTATTGTATAGGATCTTATCCGTTTCCCGAGTGCTGAGCTCTAACAATAACGAGGGCGCGCAGCGCCTGAGGTATTGTTGGGCTCAGCATGAGGGAACGTGTAAGATCCTATTTCTCAACCGCTTTCGCCTTCTCCGCACGACCCGTCATTGTTACCACGCGTTGACTTATTGTTGCATTTGAACTAGTGGTAACGATAGTTAAGCGGCGGCGTACAAACGTTCTAGTGAAGATATGATGGTGGCAGCATCTGATGTTTTGCACGGTAACCAAACCACTGACAAAACAAGATAAATGCAGCGATTTTGACGATGAACAATTAAAGCAAACATTTGCGGTGCCATATTGCATTTCCTACAACTGTGTTATGTTGCGATAAATTTTAATTCTTGCATTACGAAAGTTTCGTAGTCTTTTTTTTGTTAGGTTGCAGCGCATTTCTGAATTTTAATAATTCTTGAATACGAAAGCTTCGTTCTCTGCTTTTTATTTTGGTTGTTGGATGTATTTGATCTGTGTTTAATCATCATTGATAAAATTACGAAAGGAGATTCGTGTTGTTGGCGTTTATGCCGTATTTGTGACAGATGGAAAACAAAGAAAAAAGGAGTGCTGAGATATCCCAGCACCGAGTGCGGAGAAGAAGAAAGCGGTTGAGAAAATATATTAGCATCAATCTAACCTTCAGCTGGCGCCTCGTGGCTGGCGGTTAATGATTTGCATTGTTGCCTAATAACAATATTTAAAACAATAAAACGGGTGATTTTAGAACCCCGTACTCCGGAAGTACTTTACCAATTTCGACTTTTCGAAAAACCACCACCATCTCCATGCACAGCCACGTTTATATAAATAGCTAACACCAGCTTTATAGAGCAAATAGTTTGGGCTGTTGAGTGTGTTTATAACAATGGCTTATGTCATGTCGTTAACTTGTGGCACGGTCAATAGTAATGCTAACTATCCCTAGTTGTTAACCTATCCCATTGAAGCAAGGGACACTAACCTCTCTCACATAGCCGTAGTTGACTACCATACTGTACCACGTTGTGTCAGCTGATCTTATCTTATCAGCTGATTTTATCAGCTGACGATTCAAGTGTATGAGAAGCCTTGTTAACATACATAAAAGTCCACAATTTGCTAGCCAACGATGTGTCCACTCGTAAATCATTTAGTCTACGTAAAACTCATGAGTGTGCCCACCAGGGTACATCACAGCTAAAATAAAAAATAAAAAAGTGGCGGCATCGTTACTACGGTAACCATGGTTAGCATACTACAATACCTGCGGAAATTGACGAAATACTCGTGTGTGGGCAACATCCGAAGTTGAAGAACTTATTCTGTGTTCGATTCAAACCTTATTCAATTTGTTACAACAAACGTGAACCACGGGAGACGCTTCAGCTTGAACGGCCGCTAAGCACGCTTCTCGGCACACAAAACCGTGCGTTATACTTAGCTCCTACTCGTAACGACAACCCGTTTTAAAATTGTATGTTAGATTTAAAAAAAAAAAACTTGATCCGTCAGCAAGTTCTGATCTTTCGTAAATTAATTTTAATGCCCTAATCTGGCTTATGATACAGGGAGGGCGGTCCACAAAACACTGACGACCCACGATTTTCTAGCTCCAACTTGTCTAGTTAGCACCCCTCAGAAGCAAGAGAGGACAGAAATCTTCTGTTTCATTAGATTTGATTTCTGTCCTACCCTGGTTCGGAGGGATGCTAACTAGAAAATTGGACTTGAATATATCTTGGGACGTCAGTTTTTTTGTGGACCACCCTGTATATTTTAAGCAATTAATTTCGTATTCTCGTCGTCATCAATTTGTTTTAGTGACGCTAAATAGTTTTGCTTCTCATGATGCTTTACGCTTCCTGTTACTTGACGACAGCGCCCTCTGGGGTGGTAAATCGTTCAAAGCAGGTACTAGTTTCATCCAAATGTTTACCGTTGTCTGAGAAAGAGTGGCATTCTACCCTGGTCTAGTATAAACCCGTGACCGTGCAATAATGGCATATTTAAAAGTTTCAGATAATATAACTACCAAATTTGATTCGAATCCTTTTGCCTTACATGCTTGATGGATAGATTTGTATATTTTTTTTGCTGTCGATTTTTCCATATGGTGTTATGTTTAGTATGGATTGTAGTGTATTTAGCGGTAAGCATTAACCGTGTTCTGAGTTTATTCTTGTTTACAAGAATTCGTCGATCGTAAATAAACGTAATACATACTTAGGAAATTGTAAACAAACCCAACTACCGGCCTTTGTTTGTTTACAATGGACGTGTGGTAAACAAGCCCTAGGAAAGTAAACGACAAAGTACACACTAACTATGAAGTCTGCAAAGCACCCGCACGCATTGCCACTTAAAAAGGCCAGGAGAAAAAAATAAAAACACCAGTCACCCCATTTTTCACTATGCATATAGCCCAAAACACGCACGAGTACGAGGCACACCAGCCAACCATGACGCACTAAAAGCAACGGTAATGACTGTGTTAATCGGAACTGTCACAAACGGGCTGCAACAATAAATTGCCCTCGCCCGCCCACCCAGTTTGACAGACCACGTCACGTGACCAATCGATAGTACTTGCCCGCGGAGAGAAAAGAAAAATTGGTACGAGAAGTTAGGTTGTCACTGTTTAGCGTCTTCTACATTCAGATTGCGAAAGTTGGTTTTGGTTTATTTTTTTCATAAAGAAACACGCTAGAGTGTCGCCGCCAAGTAGATGGCTTATTGTTGTTAGAGCTTAATATTGTTAGAGCGTAATTGTTAGAGTGTAATTGTTTTCAGAATGGCGGCTCACTATAGGGTTCCATCCTTGTCTGCTCTTTCATTGTTTCTCCTCTGGTATACTGTTGTTTTGCGGTTTTGAGGTTTTGGTTTCTTGTTCAGCAGTGAAGTTGTGTGAAGTGTAATTGGACACCATTCTGCAAAAAATGTGTCAAGGCACATAAACATATTGTTGAGATAACGAGCATTAATGTTCTTTATTTATTAAAAAAATACAGTGTTGTAATAGCATTACTGTTCTTCTATATAAAAACAAACAGTCATGCTACTACAACACTATTTTTTAACGAATAGGAACATTAACACTCGTTATCTAAAAAATATGTTTGTGTGGCTTGACACATTTTTGCAGAGTGGCGTCCAATTGTATCAGGCTAGTCGCGGGCTGCATGGTCCTAGACCGATTTCCTGCGTTAATAAAAATCAAAATCAGTCTCACCAGCCAACTGTAACGAGCTTATACACGATTTCAGCATACTGGTGTAGATTCCCCATGCGGTAGAAAATCTTTGGAAATCGTTGGAATCAGGTGTCTTGGGTCCAGTAACGAAGAATACCACAACATTAAAGTTTGGGAAAGTGTCCTTTGCTGGATATATCATGAAGGTAACCAGAAGGGAAACCAGTAGGTTTGTAAATAATAAACTCGCTCCCCCTCCCCCCCCCCCCCTCTCCCCCCCCTCCCCCCACTGAAATGTGATATTTCGGCCTTTATCCGTACATAATGAGGAATTGGGGCTGAAAGGGTTGGTTTTCAGTCCGATCATATGTTTAGAATTTAAACGGAAAACAGTTTTTAGCACCCCATTTACAGTCGCCATTTTGGATTTTACCAAGTTGTCTGAGAATATGTGGTTTGCGAAAATTCAACGAACATCGTTACCACGCAGTCGCAACTTATCAAGTTAAAGCAGGCGACCTCTTGGGCCAAATGAAAGGCAAAGGTCCAACGAAACACTCCACTGCTTTTAACATAATAATGGACACATTTCATGTACATTACTACGCAATTAACAATGCCGTTTTGGAATGACGTCATGGTGCGCTCGTTAATCCGAAGAAAAATAAATAAGAAAAAATCACCCCTCCCCCTCCCCCACCTTCGATTTAAACAGGTTTGAAAACAAAATTGTCACGAAATTTTTTTCCTTTTTT
>JAHWFP010086637.1:0-10032 GCA_023313725.1 Lithobius niger
TCTAGACATTCTGACACAAACGTCTGTCATGGTTTCCATTATTTTTTATTTATTTATTAAATTTGGAGCTTTTCAACTTGAATTAAACCTACGCCAAAACTAATACACATTCAGTATACTTTTATTTATCACTAATGGAGCCCACTTGGCTCTCCGTCCTATAACTACTCGTTTATTGTCTTACTGCATAACTGTTCCAGATTCCGAAAGCGCCCATTATCGCACAACGAACACATACCCAGTTAGCCAACAAAGGTTCTCTGCTTTTATTTCTGCATTGCAACTCGACTCCGAAGTGCCCCTATCACCGTACATTCCACAGTAACTCAACGCCAAATAGCCCCTTCAAGCAACTTATCCTAAAAAATGTTTTAAGAGAAGTTGATTGAAGGGGCTGTTCGTCGTTGAGTTTCCGCCGTATGTACGGTGATGGAGCACTTCGGAATTGAGTTACAATCAATAAACACGAGCACAGAACCTTTCACTAAGGAAGGAATAACAATGACATCTTTGTCGCATTGTCGACCTTTCTGACCACAAGAATGTCAGCACGATTCATTCATTGTTGTGTGCGTGCTGTACTATTGTTGTCGGACTGAGATCGTGAAATTGGGTGGTAAATAGGTTATTAGCACGGCCGTGCTTATTAGAGTTCGTTTGCGCATAGGAGTTGATTGTGTTTTGGTGGATAAGCAACTTGACTAAACCGGAAGTTTAAGAGCGCGACGTCAAAGGACGTACCGCCACGCCAATCGGCACTCGCGGCCGCGCGATCGGAAATTTACACCCAACGCACTAGGTTTAATCCATCTGAACCATCTTTCAACATGGCGGAGAAAGCAGACGACGCCTAGTATAACGCGGTACTAAACTGGTATAACGGTACTAAATTAGATTTAGTATAATTTATTCAATTTTTCTGCTGCTACGACTTTTTAACTTGGTTAAACTTACTGTTGTGACAAGCAGATGACTCATTCTACACCGGTTTTCTTGCAAATATCATGCATTCATAAGCACCCCGTCTCGTGTTACAAAATACGATATTTACTTCCCCAACAATCGGCGTTAAGGTTTCGTTCGACTGTCAAACTTTGTTACAAAACACAATGGCACATAACGCCTGGCAATATAACAATCTCTTATCTTACCTACGTATGATACATCATAAACAATGTAGTACAGGGCGGATTTCACAGAAAATTCCACCGCCTACGAGCGGATCAACCGCGAATACCTCATGGCGGCTTGGTCAGGCGGAAGTAGCAGACGCGCTTTGTATTCTGGGTACATTCGTGAGTCACGCTTGCCATCGAAGACTACGCACTTCGGCTATGCATTTGAGCTGGGAGTTGCTTATCCATTCAAACACAATCAACTCTTATGGTTTGCGCATGAGAATTTTAGAAAATTGGACAGGAGGAGGAGGCGGAGGCGGCGGAGTGGCTAATAATGTCAAAATGTTACAATGCTGCAACATGTAACAATAGGGTAACAATAGGCGAGGCGCACAATATCGGATTATAGCTCACTCGAACAAGATCAACGATGGTTGGGTGCCGGGAAAACTAACATTGTCGTTGTTTGAGTTAGCTAGCTCGTTGTGGAGAACCAAAATTAAATGGTCTTCATTTTCCCTTAAATTTTCAAGTTTTAAACCGTAGGGTGCGATTGGGCGGCCGACATGACTGAGTGACTTATTTACTTTTTCAATGCGGGCTTCGGGAAGCCAGTTGAATTGTTTCCGCGATTGTTGCCACGATACTGAAACAATCCAGAATCAACTAATCATCGAGATGACGCATGCTAAATCCAGAAATACGCTAATGTGTTGCCATCAAATAATTATCATGGGACAAACCTTCGGCGGAACCTAAATATAAGTATCCATTTCTAATGTTCCGTTTTTTCGAAAACAAAAGTCGGTGGACAGTGGACACATATAAAGCGAAAAAAGCCAACAAATTAACTGAGCAATAAATGGCTTCGCCGTTTAGAAAAAAAAACATTAGAGCTAGTATCCCCATACTCACAGCCCTGAAGGTACACGAATAAAAACGGATTAGAGTTCACTCGAACGCAACGAACTATAATTTGAACTCCAATTCGTAAAACGTAAACCCACAAACACACACAAAATAAGACGCCATAAACTGCAAAACGCTACAAAATTGAAAGATAAAAATGCATACACAAATTGAACACAAATTATAGTTCAAATTATAGTTCGTAGCATTGGAGTGAACTCTAATCCGTTTTTATTCGTGTACCTTCAGGGCTGTGAGTATGGGGATACGAGCTCTAATGTTTTTTTTTTCTAAACGGTGAAACAGTTTTTTGCTCTGTTATATTGTTATATCTCACTCCTCGGAAAGGTGGCTGATAACCTATCATCCAACAACGGAAGGGTGTTAAGGAAAAGACGGACTGGTGGTTTGAACGCTGAAACTCAAAAACGGAAATTAAAAAAAAAGAGATTGTCCGTCTGCTTATTACGTCGTTCACTCTTGCCGGCGTTTGACGTTTTTTTAATATTATTTTGACGTTTGGAATAATGACGTTTTTTTTTTAGCTTAAACTGATTATTCATAGTAATTATTTCCAGTAATTGCGATCAGTAAATACAAATTATTATTATTGTCACCGACCATTTCAGCAACTGCCCTAACATGTAAGGGTGTGCGTCTCTCTCTTTCACTCGTACCTTGTCTGAATGAGAGTGGTATGGTAGGTTTAATACACATTTGTTGCTCACAAATATTCGTTGACCTACTTCTTCGATACAGTTGAGTCACTCAAATAACACCTTGGCGTATAACCTTGGATTCCTTATTTATAAATATGGTTTCACCTTTAGCTTATTTCTAACTTACCTTTATATTATTTACTGCAATTCGTGTCTATTTATTTCAACTTTTTGGCATCATCAGGCAAGTTAAAGAAAAACTTATTTTTTTTCAAAGTCCCATACGTGCTGTAGTTTGGTTTGTCGTGGAATTCTGTCGGGATTCCAGCTGACTGGTTGTTGGCCACTCTAACCACTCGGCAATGTTTGCTCGTGTTGTTCGGGGCACCCGGAAACCCCTGACAAATATTGCGGGCCACGCTGGAACTTGGTTTTTTTTTTATTACAATGGGTATTTTTCTTTTTTCCTTTCGTTCCCAGTCGTCTGAACCAGGCAAAAGAAATTCAGTATTTATTTTCTTGTCTCTAATTGATTTGGATTCACTTACAAGCACACGTCACTGATTCCTTTGACAATAACAGATTTCGTGGCTTAAGTCTGAGATGTTTTTCGTCTTCAACAGCCACCTTTATTCTTCAGCGTTCTCTCAGCATCATTAAATTTCAGTATCTCAATTTATTTCTGTAACTTATTACAATGAGCAACTTTTGTCACTTGAAATTATGTGACAGCAGAAGGACGAAAGCAACTAAGTGTCAGATGAGGTTTGAAAAGTGACACTGTTGAGCGGCAAATTCTTGGCCGGCCTACTTGTTTTACGGTGATTCCGATGCAAAGCGTCGTCACGAAGTGGCCCAGACTAGCCTAGACTTGACCTTAAACCTTGACCTTCGTTCAACCTTTTTTTCTGTTCATCAACATATTGTACTGGATAACACTAAAACCAGTGATAAGCGAATTAATTCGATCGTGATAACCGAATTATTCGATTAATTAACCAGAATATCTGCTGACCTAAAAAATAAGGTAACGCCGAGAGGAATTTCGTCAGTAAAATTATTACGTTGAAGTGAAATGCAACTGCAGTAAAAAGATTAATAATCAAACATCCGTCGTAGTGTCACAGTGAAAACCAGTATGCGGCCTGTAGAAGACAAAAGTTTACGTGTCATCATGTGGCTGGAATGAAACTGGTCTTTCCGTAATCACGTTGATCGCTCTAAATCCTAAGGTACAACGACACTCTCCAACTGGCCTTATGTAGCTTTAAGTTTGCATCGCTCTAGAGAATCGTGGTAAACAACAGTTAGAACAGTTTGATACTGGCATTTTTTCGTGTAAATGAATGCATACTGGTGTTCACCGAAGTCCCGGTCGCTTTCAGTATACTTTCAGCACAATCAGTTGTTTTGATTTTCTTTGTTTCTTTGTTCTCCTCTTTTTGTTTTACCACACACAGAAACTGTTAAAAATCTTGGCATTTAGTTTACATCCGATTTGAAAGTGAGAACTCACTGTAACCATGTTGCAAAGATGGCTAGTCAGCGCTCTGCATGGATTAAAAAGGTGTTTACCACCGGTGATGTCGACACACTTGTGGGGGCTTTTAAGGTGTATGTCAGGCCTATTCTTGAGTACGCAAGTGCTGTTTGGTCGCCTTACTTGAAGGGCGATGTAAACCTAATTGAATCTGTACAGCGTCGCTTCACCAAGTCACTTCGTGGTTTAAAGGAGTTTTCCTATGCCAGGAGGCTTGAATTAACTAAATTAGATTCGCTCGAATTACGCTGTCTGAAGGCTGATTTTTACCTTACGTATTCATTACTGCATAGTCTGGTAGATGTTGACTCTGCAGATATTTCGAGCTGCGTGCTAATAAACGTACACGTGGTCATTCACTAACACTTGTTGCTGGAGCGTTCCACACTGACTGCCGGAAGCATTTTTTTGCTAACAGGGTTGTCAAGGTGTGGAATGATCTACCTGGCGAGTTGGTGACAGCAGTCTCGTTACGTTCTTTCAAAACGAAATTGCGGACTGTAGATTTGTCTAAGTACCTGTCTGATTTTATGTAGTTTATTTCAGTGTTTTAACTTTTGTTAGTGCCATACTGGTTCGTTTTACTGATATTGTTGCCATGTTTCTTTATTTTATTTATTTTATCTTTTTTAGCTGACCCCAGAACATTGTTCTGTTAGTTTTAACTTTACTACTCTCTTGCTTGTTTGCATATCTTGTTTTTATTTTTGGTTGCTCAACAACCTTAGGCTGAATTTTAGTGACCCCGGTCCATTTCAGGCCTGTGTGCTAAAGCACCTAATGTTTTAATTATTATTATTATTATTATTATTAGCGTGTTTATTTTATTTTTACTGTTCTTATATTTTTTTCTACGATGCACCTTAACTTTGCATATGTTATAATAATGCTAACTAGATGGTCCCCGGCGTAACATATGCCGGTCTAGCTCTATTCCCACATGCGTGAGCAAAATACTCTACTGGGGAGCATAAAATGAAAATAACCGCCAAACCCGGGCGGGGGGGGGGGGGGGGGGGGGGGGGGGGGGCGCGCCACAGTCCCCATTTTGATCAGGTACCCACTTGCAGGCACCCCTGGTTCACCCTGTCCCCTCCCGCATTCCCTGCACCTCCCCCCTCCCGCATATTCTCCCATTGTTGTGTGGTTTGAACCCCCCCTCCACCCCTCCCCCCCCTTGGAATCCCTGGTGTTTTGTTTTCTTGGGGAAGTTAATAACTTTTTCAGTGGTGGGCAACTCGGTGTGGCTGAATGACCTGTTTCTCCGTTTTGATACCAAGCGCGAAAAGCCCGCCATAACGCGATCGTGCATGCAGTGATTGTTACTCAACCAACTTCTGTATATATATATTTGGCTTATGAGGATGCATCGTTTGGGATCAAACCATAGCAGTGATCATGATCGTAAAATGACATAAGCCAAATATATTTAGTAACTTTGCAGTGGCTATTAAATATACTAATAAAAATAGTAACTTAAAATAGTAGAAAGAATGTTAATAGATACGGTAATAAAATTGGCTAATAAATTTGTAACTTTGCTTTGCTAATAATGGTGGTAATAATTTTGTTGTAGTGAATAATTTTATTATGGGTAACTACAAATTATAATTTTAGTTATCTATTATAATTTGATATTGCTATTATTATTGTTATTTTTATTTGATTTACCCAAAGTTTGCACTTGTTTCATAAGTTGACATTTGTAACTCTTGTGTTATCTTTAAGTTACTTTTCTCTATGGTACACCACAATAATAGCTCTTGTTGGGTAAGGGCACATACGGCGTTTTGTACTGTTTACCTGATTCAATAAACCAATTATTTCTCTTTAGTTATTTCTATTCAACTTTAACGTATAGCGGCCGAAGCTACGCCTGTAGAGGTGCTTGTAACCTTGCCGACATCAAGATGGTTTTGATCCTTAAGTTTCCAGTATGGGTGGCGGGTTTTACTTTTGCGGAAACAGCACACATGTACTACTGGCCCAGTATGGGTAACAGAGAGTCATTGGTCCTAATCGTAGGCTAACTAGAACATCTTAAAGGGGGTATTCGCTGCCACCAGGTGGGTGTTGTTAATTGCAGCCCTGAGTTTAACTATCAAGTGGTTTTCTTAAATAATTTAACTCTAGCAATTAATCTTACTAGTAGAATCACTGACGTTTTATTAAAAGGCAGACAAATACAAATAACAATTACATTTAATTTCAACTAGTGTCAAACAAGAAAGGCTTTAAGTAAAAGCACAGCGATTTTTACATCAAAAATCCAACAAGAATTTACATTAAAATTCAACTCAAACTTCACATGCTTTATGCAAAGAGTAAATTACAATTTCGACTAGAAAATGTTTTCGTGAGTTCGATCCGGAACACTCTATTGAGTGCAAACCGCAGGAATTACACAAAATAGTCCAAGACTGTGTTTAAGTCCGACCCATGATCAAATCTTTCAATCCGTTAGATTCTACATTATTTGGGTATCCACCATTGAAGTACGCGGCTTCAGCAAATAAGCAATCTTTCAGATTCCGAGTTTAGATTAAATTAATTAATAATAAACACGGTTATGAGAAAAGCTGGTTGTTATGAAGGGACCGTGAACCCTGAAGTTATGGGGGTGGGGGACCAAGAATGCCGATAATGGCGTCACCACCCATAATTCTCAAAGCTTAGGTTAGGTTAAGTTTAAAATTAAAATTTCGAATGGGGTTTTCAAAAATTAAATTTTCTAAACTAACACTAGTCTAATACGAACCACTACCTTTACCCGGCATGGCAACATTCGGACGGGACATCTCCTTTACCGACTGGCGTAGCTACCTCTGGCTTTGAGATCTGTTGAGCGTGTGCTGAGGAGTGAGGGGAGCTGGGGCTTTATATACAAAATATATACAAACAGGGAGGATTCTCGCGACCAAAGCGCGGACGCCGAAGAGAGATACGGGGGTCTGATTGGTGGAGGGCTTGGAGATCAATGGGAAAGTCGGCAGAGCAAAGGATTTTCGCTTGGAGCCGTTTGAAGGAACAACTGTATGACTGAAGGAGTAGAGATAGGCCAATTGAGTTATACTCATTGTTTGGAACGTGAAAAGGCCTTTAATTATTATTGAATGTTTTCATATTGAACCACGATGTTATGCATCGACTATTGAAGGAAAGATCTCAATAAATTCGGTTTTTAATAGTAGAAAGCCAGGTTTTGCTTGGGAATGGGTAACCAAGTCGATTTTCAAAGAACAACTAAGTTTACATAAAAAAAAACGTGTCCGGTAAAATTCGTAAGTTATTGTTGCTCTAAGCTCCGGTAGTGGTGATGGCAAAAGATTACGTTAAAATATTATAAAAAATAAAAGGGTAAATGTACCAGCTAGATGCTAAAACGCATTTTAAATAGTTAAATATTATTTGCAGCCGCAGATAATTGGTTTTGGATATCGGACATTTCTCAAACACATTCCAAATCGTCACCTTAAATCCACTTAAGAAATATCGAACAAGGTGTATCTGTACATTTAAAATGAGGTTAAGTGCCTTCGTAGAGGAAGCCCCTTCTATGAAACATTAAGATAATGTGTTTGGCTTTATGCCGAATGAAAATAATTAC
Source organism: Lithobius niger (assembly GCA_023313725.1). Taxonomy (NCBI): domain Eukaryota; kingdom Metazoa; phylum Arthropoda; class Chilopoda; order Lithobiomorpha; family Lithobiidae; genus Lithobius; species Lithobius niger. The sequence continues at coordinate 7,834 of JAHWFP010086637.1, forward strand.
AATTTTTACAGTTTCGAAAAATGGCGTCTCGTGCGTTACGTGAGTTACGGCTTCGGTTTTGGAGGTTTTTCAAAAGGCTGTAGTGTCGGAACCAAGATGAATTTTGATGATCTGTTTCCGGGGGAATACAGATAAAGTTCGTGGCTTTTATGAGCTTCAAAGTTGCGACGAATTGGTCCATTTTTCAGTGAGTTATGGAAGTCCAAAGACCGAGGTCTTTTTAGCGCTGGAGCGCAAATTAAAAAAAAACTGTTCGTTGCCGTAAACGAAATTACCCTCAGGTTTTTGATGGTTTTAGCCAAGGTCGCCTCTCAAATCGAGTGAAGAACCCTGCCTTCTTTACAAACGAGTGTTTGTTTATAAAGTTATTATTGCAAAAAAATGTTAAATCATAAAAACGCAGATTTAACAGCGTCGTTAAAAAATTTAGAACCGTAAAATAAGAGAAACCTCTGTATGGTAAATCCATAAATGATTCCGCAGACAAGCATCCGCGTTTCAAAGTGAAAATTCTGTTGCGGTTGTTTTGCTTGCACTAGCTAAGAACTTGCGGAAATATCGCCACTAAATTTCTAGAAGTTTGTTGATCTACGTTGGTTTAAAAATTTGTTATAAATTTAATATTTTCTTTGCAATTCGTTTATTAAATTATAGGTTGCATTTATATTGCAAAATTTTATTTAATATTTGTTGCTCAACCGCGTTATAGTACTAAAGCCTGTCGACCTGATTTGAAGCAGCGTCATTTTTATAAAAAAAAAAACAACAAAATTATGGTGTTTACTTTTAAAGCATTTTCCCATGGGGTACACCAAAGACGACATATTTGGGTGGGATGGGGAGGGAGGGGGGGCGTGAGGGGATCGTTGGCTTTCCGACTGGCTGATGGTTTTACCTAAAATTGTGAAGATTTTTTTCCTTGCTGGTTTTGTTAGTTTACCCTTTTTTTTCTGGGTAGCCTCATGCCATCCCTAAATTTCCGACTGAGCTTATTTTCCCACATCAGACATTTGGTTTCCCAAAACCACACCATGTTTCCCACATTTTCGGTTCTGATGTTTATTACCAAAACATACTTAGTAAACTTACAGGCGTATTCCAGAAATCCACTCAAGTGTGACACTCACAATCTCACATTCGCTTTTGTGGATGTACTAAAATTGTTGACCCTTATATTAAATATTTGCACTCACATTTGCCCTCTCACACTCACACTTGAGTGGATTTCTGGAATACGGCTGTTTGTCTACCATTGACCAAATTGTGGCAATCGTCTATGTGTACGTACAAGATTCTTTAGTGACTACCGCGTCGTTGTTAACAGAGTATAGTTGATAAGGAAAAAAAAAGAACAACAAAAAAAAACGTCCCAATTGTTCATTTCCAGAAAAATGCACCCTATTTACACCAATTATATCTCAAATGCAAAATGAAGGAAACACGCTGGACCTCTCCCCTTTTGGTCAGATCGCTAACGTATATCCGGGCGGGGGTAATAGAAAACGTTCAGCATATTTTTATTCAGGAAAGATCCTATGCATGCAAGCCATGTCGTACGTACAGCAAGCCTGTGTAGGATTTAAAGCACGCTTGCGTAGTTTAATTTAAATTAAACAGTTTAAATTAAATATAGGTATTCATTACGCTTTAAAATAGATCTAAATTTAAATAGATATAAATAGGTTTGAAAGAAAGGTGGAGATGTGTTCTATAATTAACAAGGCTAAATCATAATTATTTAGCTTAAACAGGGACTTCTTTGGCCGCTTGAACATGCACGAGCTTCGTTATTTCGGATTTAATTTATAATACACTATGCAAGGTGTCACAAAAATTCCAGTACACCCTAATAACTTCTTAACGGGTCCACGGAGGAAAAAGGCTTTTGCAGTTTAGGTTGGTCGAAGGTGCTACCGTATGACATGTGGGGCAATGTCCCGCCCCTTCCCCCCTCCAGCTAGGGAGCCCGGGCGGACTACTGATTATTTTTAAATATAAACGCCCACCGAGTTGTACCTCATTGTAAAGGTCGCTTCAAGAGAAGAAAGATGGCGGAAAGCCCTCCTTGATACGTTCTTTCTAACCCAAAGTAGCGACGGAACAAAGTTCCAAATTGATTGCTGCTCCTATACTACTTTATTGTTAGGAGTCGACGGTAGTTTGAGAATTTCCTTAGAGAGGACATCGTTAGTAATTAAC
>JAHWFP010086639.1:1913-33551 GCA_023313725.1 Lithobius niger
TATTATCCTTAATATATGAGTTTTAAAATTCCAATTTAAGTCAATTTTCATGCCTAAGTATCATGCTGACTTTGTTTTCCCATATTTGTGCTTTCTTTATTACATTTTCTATTTGTTTTCCCCTCTAAATTATTACAATTCCCATAGTGTTTGATCATATATATTTCTTTATATTTATTTATTCATCTTTGGCACTGTGACATCCATTTGTACTGTTTTTTTTCTTTTTTAATAAATACCTCGTTTTCTATAAGCCAATTGTTTAGTAAGTTAAAATCATACTGTAAATTTTCCATCATTTTGTCATATTTAGTATGTATTGAAATGAGTACTGTGTCTTCTGCAAATAAAAAACTTTGTGTTCAGTGAAGACTTTCTGTAATATCATTTGCATATATCAAATATAATAAGGGGCCTAAAACTGATCCTTGTGGTACTCCAAAGCTTGTGTTGTTAAGTTTACTACTTTTCCCATTTAATTGTACTGTTGTTTTTCTATTTTGTACATAGCTTTTTATTATATTATAGATTTTCCCTCTTAATCCTACCTTTTCACATTTTCTTAATAATATACCTTGGTCAAACGTATCGAAAGCTTTTTGTAAATCCATCAATATTATTCCTAAATATTTTCCATCATTTAATGCTTTTGTAATTACTTCATTAATATCTATTAATAGATCAATCGTTCCTTTATTTTTTGTGTATCCGTATTGTGCTTTATTAATATTTGCATTTCTTCTAAGACGTTTCTTATTTTACTTGCAAAGAATTTTTCTATTACTTTATCAATTATAGATAGTAATACAATAGGTCTATAATTATTTTGTCTGTTTTACTTCCCTTTTTGTATATCGGTCTTATAACTTGTATTTTTAACATGTCTGGCCAAAATTCCTTGTCAATCATTGCATTAATAAGTATACTTATAGCTTTAGCTGTATTTTCTTTACTTTGTTTTATGTGTTCAGTTTGTATTGTATCAATTCCTGTTGCTTTTGTGTTTTTTAGTTCATTTATTATTGTTACTATTTCTTTTTCATTAGTATTCTCAATATATATTGATTTCTTTATTCCTTTATGTTGTCTTTTTTTATTTATTTTTTGTAGTATTCTCCCTCTTTATACATTTCGTGTTCTATTTTAAAGTTTTCTCTTAATTTTGGTACTTGTTCTAAGAATATATCATTAAAATCATTTGCTATGTCTAATGTGGCTTCTGTTTTAAATGTCTTTATTATACTTACATCAATATTTTCCTTTTTCTTTTTATTTGTAACTTCGTTTATCACATCCCAAATTGTTTTTTTTTTATTTTGTTTCAGTTTCTCCATTTCTCCTTTATAATATATTTGTTAACTCTCTTTAATTTTCTTGTTTATTTCTTTCTTTTCTATTTTATATTTTTTAATCAATTCTGCATCTGGTTTTCCTGTTTTCCTTATTTGATTCCAAAGTTTATTTTTATTATCTATTTTTGTAATTAACTCGTTTGGTATCTATTCTTTTCTTTTTTTCTTCAACATTTTATGATTCGGTTTGTTTTGTGTCTTATTGTTTAAATAAATATTATTTATTTGATTAACTATTTCACTGTGGATTTCGTCAGAACAATTTAGTTTATTCAAGTTTTCCCAATTTATTTCATTCATTTCTTTTATAATTTGCGTATTGTTAAATTTCACAAAATGTTCATTTTTGTTTTGTAGTTCTTGTGCTTTATTATCCTTTTTACTTTAATACCACATCCAACACATAGTAAAATAATGATCTGATAATTTTTTCAGTTAATGTTCCTCCTCTTGTTTCTCCTTTTTTCTTCTTTATGTAAATATGATCAATACATGACTTCTGTAAATAATTATTTCCATTTTTAAGTACAATTTCTTCTCTTGCTGGTGAATCTATTTTTTTTCGTAACCAAGTTCTGATAATAATTATATTTTCGTACCTATAAATCAGTATTTGTTCATATTTATCTTTCACATTATCAGGGTTTTTTTTAGAATATCAATATTTATATCACCCATATTATTTGAAATGTCTATTTTTTTGTATTATTTTTTACTAGAGTTTTTAATTTCCTAATAAATTCTTTTTTACTAGAATTCGGCTTTTTGTATATTGCAATTAGCCTTATACTGCACTCATTGTAATTTTTATTTATTTCAATTTCTAATACGTTATTTTCTTCAAAATCTATTTCGTTAAAACTTACTTCAAAAACCTCTTTCACAAATATTATGATTCCTCCTCCTCTTTTTCTTGTTTCTCTAGTTATTGTTTTCCTTATGTAACCATTAAGTTCATACAACTCAGCTTCTTCCTTTTTGATATTTGTTTCTGTTAACAATATTATTTCCCAGTTTACCTTAGTATCTATTATTTTTTGTTTCATCAAACCCCAATTTTTCCTTAAACTTCTTATATTCGCATGTAATCTTTTCACATTTTCACTATTACCCATCTCTTCATAGACTCTTCCCACAATTTCATTACAATTCTCAATAACTTGATTTATGAATTAAGCATTTGTTTGTAAACTTTGTAAATCTTCTTTTCCACGAATAATTTTTACTTCTTTTACATGTTCGTCTTTCCCCACCATGATTTCTCCATTCCAGAACCACACATATTTATAGATGTTATCTTGCAAAATTCCGTGTCTTCCAAAAAAGGCTCTTGGTGTTGGGGGTCATGTTTTCATTCAAGTAAATCGTTTCCTATTTCCATTTCTGTACATATTGTCATTTGTCACTATTTTTTTTCTTTGTTCTAACCACATATTTCTACAATCTCTATGTTTGAATTGTATAATTAATACACTAGGTTTACTATCTTTGTTAGGAATCCTGTGAACTGCATCAATGTGATCGTCTCTGAATTCTTGTAAGTTAAAATTCTTTGCTAGTTCATGCACTACTTTTTTTTTTATATCTTTGTTCGGTAACCAGTCTAACTGGTTTATTTCAAGGTTTTTATTTCGGTCGTATTGTTCCTTTTATTTTGACTCTCTTCAGTACTGCTAATGTTTGTTCAACAGTTTTGTTTCGCACTTCACAGTTTTCTAATTCTTGTATTCTGTCTTCCATGGTCTTCATTTGTCTTTTTATTGTTTCGTTTTCCTTCTTCAGTTCTTGTTGGTCTTGGCTTATGAAATCCATAGTCTTTATTAGGTCTTGCAGTGTGTCATATGCAGTGTGTCTTGCAGTGTGTCATTATCATCTTACCAATTGTTGTTTCCATACGTATCAGTCTAGCTTCTAATCTTGTACTTTGTTCTTGATTCTTTTCTAATACATTTTTTCCTTTTGATGCATTTTTCCTTCTGGTATTTGTTTGCCTTGTGCCGATTCTTCACCTTCTTCATCACTTGAATTATTCTCATCGTCTTCCTCATCATTTGCTTGTTTCTTTTCTTTTTATGATTTCTCTGATAGAGTTCTTGATTTTCTACATCTTTTACATTTCCATTTTTCTTTTTCTGTTTCACTTTTAGCTTTCCATGTTTGTTTGTTAAACCTGCACAGTTATAATCATATTTTACGTTACAGTTTCCACATTAAGCCCAATCACCTTGATTTCCAAGTTTGTTTTTGCAATTTCCGCATCTAGACATGATTTTTTCTTCAATTACTATTATTTTCCTCGTTCAGTTAGTACTTAATCATCATAATTTCACTTTGGTTCTCACAGTTTTGGTCTGGATTAAGTTTTTTTGTAATTTTTGTAGTTTTCGAACACAGATTGATCCGGATTAAAACTTTTTGCACTTTTTGCACCTCTTTGCACTTTTCAAACGCACCCAATTTTCTGATGTCTATTTTTTCTGTTACACTTTCCGAATGTTTCTGCCTCAATTGTTTTCACTCAAATTTGATATTTCTACTTCTTTTTAACTCACCAAATTTGATGTAAGTGATCTTTGTGATCTTATACTTATGATTCACATATATTCCGATTGTCATCTCAATTATTTCCTGCTTAACAGGACCATTTTTGTTCAGCGTTTTCACCAGTACAATCCATGAGCGCCGCCATTATGAATTATTGCCATTATGAATTATTGCCATTATGAATTATAATAATAATAATAATGAATAATAATATAATAATAATAATAATAATAATAATATACAGGTTTGTTGCAATCGCAACCGGACAAGGATTGGGTGGTCACTGACTGCCGTCCGATGTTAAAACTAAAAAAGTATACATTATCTGACAATAAATTCCCTTTCCAACACTTACATGCATGCATTTCTGCTGTGCTTAAGTTACACTTCAGTGGATGACAAGGAAATGGCTGGTTTAACCAATACCACATTACAGGCACAAAAATAATTAGATACATAAGTCCCCATCCATTCCTGTCTCCCCTTGGCAAACTTTTTGTAAAAATTGTATTTCACAGGACTTTAACGGCGACCTCAGATCACTTGACCTTAGGCAGCCAAGCAGGGCCAATCTAATTTCATTTTTACTACTCTTAAAACTGGAAAGTTTTGTTGGGCCAAACCATTTATCCTGTCTCAAATGAAACAAAATGGGAGCTATTTGAATCAGTTGCCACTACACTTGGTGCGTCCATTGAGGGAAGAGTTTGAAGTTCACACACATCAAGTTGCCAGCACTTGCCTAAAGCTGCATAATTGCATATACAAATCAGCCTTTGGGGTTTAGAAAGTTTAGTACTAATGCTTTCAAGTCTGTTAATGTTAGAATCTTAACTTAATCTGTTTAACTTAACTTAAATAAAATATTTCTGAAAATATTTATAAAACCACCTTGAGTAATTTAATCCTTACCTGCAGTCCATCATAGCTCACATTTACCCTAAGCCACAATGCCCCTTTCTGAAAATTTAATAAATGCTACACTAAAATAAATTACTAGCATAAAGACTTGAACACAGTCTCACCTGCATACAAAATGAACACTACACCCACGGAGCCATGGTGGTAGACAAGGTTTTACTGTTGCAAGGAAAGTGGATTAGTAATAAAAACTATATTTATTCAACAGGTTCCAGTCAAGCTTAACTAATAACCTCGTTTGGAACCTGTTAATTTAACACCTTTCTGTTTAATTCTTTAATTTCTTAAGTTGTTTATATATATATTTTTTTTAGTTTTAGTTGCTGATAAATCCTTAAAAAATAATCTCACATTCTTTAAAAAAAAAATAAAGGAAAAATTCCTGGTAGGCTAACAGTTTTTTTTTAGTCTTTTTCAAAGATATCTCATGAACACTTCGGGCTATCGGCAAATGGTAAAAAGCGTTATAAAGCTCTCAAAAAGACGCGTCTAATGATGTGCTTGTTGTAAAAATCCGTTAAATTTCGAAAAAGTTATTGCAAAAAGAGTGGAATAAATTTCAATTTGTATCTAATTTTTCGAGGATATCTCAAGAACGATTTGTGCTGCTAATACGCGGTAAACAGTGTTGTATAGCTCTCAAATAGACGCCTGGAGCACTTTTCCTCTCCCCTCATTCAAAGATGTAGATAAGAAACCATCTCATGTGCTTGTGCCACCAGGATTGTAGCATGTAACAAATTTCCTCGCTTCCAGCACTCTTGGAAGCGAAAGCAAACCTTCTTAGGAACTCAGCCTAAATAAAATAGCTCAAATTTGTATGCCTTTAGGTTAAATATACAGTGTGAATTTTCGTATTTTAAAAACGCATTTTTTGGAATAGAGTCTGTGTAAAGAGTGCCAACACTCCAAAGTCGCCACAGACGTCACATTAACAGCTGTTGCATAAGCCAGTATTATGGACGCTCGTGGCAAAGGAACTTTTGTTTACAGTGTCAGATGACTCAATTTTCTCTCAGTTATTCTACAAGGTATAATAACAGTAAAATTCAAATCGCATTTGTACATATGTTGTTTTAAAGGAACGTAAATCCCTGTTGGCTTTCCTGTATGAGTCAGTTTTGCGACATTAGTTCAAACGTATGTAAATGTAGCCAACACATTCATTTTCTTGTTATTTTTGTTGCATGTGAGGTGATTTGGTGACATTAACTCTAACCTGCGTAAATGTTGCCAACTGCAATCTTATCGGGTCGAACGATATACCGGAAGGATTTATATCCCTTTAAGTCTACGTAGTAAGCATTCAAGTTTGGAGCCTTACTATTTGCTCTGCAATCAGCTCACCACTGCTTCGCTGCTCTACCAGCTGCCGCTACAATTGCGAACTAGAGACAGATATTTTTAGTTTGCAATGAGTTGGCCAGGTAAGAGATAAGTATGGAAGGTATATTTATACCAAAAATTATGCAATTCTGTACAAGAGTAAACATAGGAAGCCACACGTAAATTTGAAAACTGTTTACTTGTTCTTGTTGTTGTTGTTGTTGTTGTGGTTGTTTTGCCACTGTTTCAGAAAAAAAACTGCTGCACCGTTGAAATATTATCAAAGCCAGAAATTTTCCGGTTTCTTTCATCCTCAAAGAGACCACTTTTTCAATTGGTCAAGCCATTCTCGAGTTAGACCCTAAACGATCACTTTCATTATTTTACATTGCTTTAAACATTGTAATTAGAGACCAAAGCCAATCAGCAGAAGCCAGCAGCACAAAAATAGTTCAAATGGTTTTGTAGTGAGCGTTGGCTACTTTCGGTCATCTGACCGACGAAGCCCTAACGCCAGCTACGAGGAAAAGAACATGACTTTATTAGGTCTTTGACCTGGAGCCATGCGCCAAAATATACAACCAAACTTAACATAAACTTATTCCAAACCACAACAGCCACTGAGAGACACTGAAACATGCAGAACCATTACACAACCAGCACTGCCTGCACCCCAATTTTTGCACTACCTGACGACTGCATGACATGCTAGACAAGACTTGTATTCTGCAGATCTTTATCACCACAACAGTCCGTCACAACCGTGATCCCCGACATTGCAAAAATGAAGCTCCTAATGTGCACAATCGTTGAAGCTCAATTCCTAATGGTTTGTGACACCACCTGTACTTATACTAATGTTATACACCGACACGCGCAAGTTACCCAGTGCCTGTGCACCTATGCTGCAGAAATGGAGCTACCACTGTGCACAATCACCATCACTGACATTGTGAACTGTTGTATGCTACATAAGTTGTATTATGCCGAAGCACAACATGGAGTGTGTCGTGTGTACTAGTTGGCGTGCGTAACCAATACTGTGTACAAGTGTGAGAATCTCAACAAGAATATAATACACGAACTTATACGCAAATCTTATAGGATGTGGGATTCAGGAGATAAGGAGAATCACAACCGTATTTTAGTGGATGCATAAAATGCGGCAATTGCTCGCAGCCTCATGGCAGAATTGCAATCAAATGGTAGGTGGACAACAAACTGCATTGAGTCGCGAATTTCGCAATCCAGCATGCAATTCTGATTTGTTGGCGATCATACTGTGTGCAGACGAAAAGGAAATGTTCAACACTAACCACTACTTCACGTGTCTGGCAGATGGCCGATTCAACCCAACCTAGTCTCTGTCGAAGAAACGGCAGGATTGAGTAAACCGTACCCAAACCCATCAGTGAACGCGACACCCACTTGGGCAGGTTATCAAAGATGGAGCGGTAACTGCATACATGGTGTAGTGAAAAGAGAGTGCGGCCCGATATAGACCACCGGGTCCCACTCACGAAGAGTCCTGTCCCTGAGCGCTCTGCATTTGGTTTTTTTCGAAAGAACCAGTGATGTTCTCGTTGTGTCAAAATTGGTTGCTTCCTTCGCAGCGACATCTGCACTTTCGTTACCATGACTGTCTGCACGACCTTTCACCCACACAAGTGCCACTTCAGCAGAATGGCAGGCTGCCCACAATTTCCAGCAAATCGTGAAGATCAATGAGTCATTCACATGAAAGAATGCAGCTGAACTGCACAGCTCAGAAATGCTGGACATTGAGTCAGTTGCTATGTAGTCGAGAACGACAGGAGGTTAAGATCCGAAGCTAAATCTACAGCTACAGATATCACCGCTAGGTCACACACTGTGCTAGAATTTACTGCAACAAGATGGCGCTGTAAGAAGTATTTCAACGATGGAACAACTACACCAATTTCACCCATCGTAGTTGCACTCACATACGAGGCATCACAAAAAAATTTCGCATGCTGCATATTTTGTTTCAAAACTATCCCTATCCACGGCCACCAGCCCTCCTGACAAAGGGGGGGGGGGGCTCACGTATGCTACATCTAGCAAACGCATACACGATTCCATTAAAAGAAGGGAAACTTCTTTGCCAGCAGCTTCTAACTGCCCACGTGTCCTCTGACTCAGATCAGAGTAATCTGAGAGGATCCTTCTTATCGGGTCAGTTGGCCCTCTGCTCCAATTTCGCATGCATAGTACAAGGAGCAATTCAGTATCACGATGATGCAGCTGCGACTTATGGGTTTCTACACATAGTGACTGAACTGAACTGGTCACCAAACATCCAGTTATAAGTCGTAAACACTCATTGAGTGGAAATTGTAGAGACCGCAAATGGTGCATTGATGTACTGAGAATTGGCAGATGATAGTCCATCATCGACCTGATGAAGGCACGATAAACAGCTATAGGAGTGAGCCTCTACGAACTGTATTGTGTCGTGCCAAGATCTTAGAATCGAAGTGCGGGCTCTTATTTTCTCCCTAAGCCGCTTTACATGCGAGGTCCATTCTAAACACTCATTTAAAATGATGCCCAGTTATTTAACCGTTGGCTTTAGGGTTATCATAGTACCCTCTACAATTACGTGCACTGGGGTGGTACGAATGGTTATAGAGCGAGAATACGAGAATACTTCTGTTTTAGCCAGGACTAGACACAGACCTCTTTCGCCAAGATGCACAACTATGGCATTCAATGCATCCTGTACATGAGTAACTACTGAGCTAAGGTCATCCCCTACAAACCACATTGCAACATCGTCTGCATGACAAACTATGTTGGCTGTAGTTTGCATTTTAACTAAAACGTCGTTGATGGCAACTGCAAAATGTGTGGGACCAAACAATTTCCGTGTGGCAAACATCTGTCCGATTCTGCTTCTGTTGACCAGTATCCATTGACTTTGTTACATATTTTCTGAGGCCTAAAAGAGCTAAAACGTCATTGGCTAGTTAATCACTAACCCCCATATTTTGTAACGAGGTGCGGACCCACTCTATACTAACAGTGTTATAAGCAGCTTTTATTTCCAGAAAAACTGCTACTGCAACTTGACCATGATCCCAGGCTTCCCCTGATGCCTGTTAGGAGAAAGATAACTGCGTCCTGAGCACTTCTGTTTTCTCTATACCCAAACTGCACTGGTGCCAATCAGTCAAAATATTCTAAATGCCATGACAGTCACAGCACAAGCATGCTTTCATAGACCTTTCAAACACATGGCAGTAAGGCAATCGGTCTGTTGTTGATAAGATTAGATTTGTCACTACCAGGATTATGAACAGGCACTAAAATAGTAAACATCCAAACTGGTGGTACTGTGCCGCCACCTAAAAGGCCCTGAAGAAACTTCAGGAGGCTGCTCTGAGCTTCCATCGAGAGTGCGGCAAGTTCTCTATACGAGAGATGATCAATTACGGCTGCCCTACTGATTTTACATTTGGACAATGCTGCTTTTAGCCCAGTAACTTCAAGCAAAGCATTTTCAGTTACACGGGAAGCTCATTCGGGTTGTTTACCACTAGGTAGCGCATACACACTGCTGAAACGCTCATTTAAGGTATCTGCCATTTTGTTCATCCCACAACACAGTACGATTGTGTGGCTGCACACTGTAGACCCAGAACAAGTTGTACTTTTGGTCTTTAAATCGCAAAGTATGCCAGGCAAGAGCAAACGACCCTGTTGACTTAAGTTGTTCACACAGGTAGTTTCCAAAACCTTTCTATGATCTGATGAGAAAAGTAGACTCTTTTGCAGTCGCTCTTTATATAAGCCAACGTTCCTCACTTGGTGCACGCCTCCATTGCCGATACTCTCTACGCCTGTCACGCACAGCTATATTGCATACAGATGTCCACCATTCTGGGGTTTTCTTTTGGGGGAGCAGAGCCCAGCGGGTCTGACCGTGCTTACGATAAATATTTAGGCACTCTGTAAAAGTACCATTGTCAGCACTTGGTTGATGTCGTTGCTTGTCACGTAGTCTGTCTAAACTGTAAAGAGGGCGAAGAATGATAGGAAAGTGGTCGCTTCCTCTTAGATCGTCTGACATAGAAGAAATGAAGAAACCGGTCAACTCTGACGAGCAAAGACACATGACTAACACTGATTCTTGAAGTATATCTCCCTGCCGTTTGGCAAACGTTGGCTTACCGTCTTGCACAGTTGAGAGGTTAGCTTCCTCAACCGCTTGCAAGAGTCGACGACCTTTGGTGTCACATCTGAGTGAACCCCAGTCGTTGTGATGTGCATTGAAGCCTCCACATATTACGCACGGTGCAGTAAACTGCTGCAACCAACCAACCGGATCCCGCTGAGACAGATTTCCAACTGCATGCAAGAAAATTAGAACTATTCACCGATCTAACATCCAGACTTTGATGCAACACGTATCAATTTCTGGGTTGCGTACAAATAAATACACCAGGTATGTAACTTTCCATTTAATGAATATTCTAATCTTAGAATTTTGACCCGACGTGACGCAGTCTACTTTATGAGCAGATGAATTAAAGTTTTGTGTATCTCCTGCTTCTTAAATTCCTAAAATATCTTCAAGCAATATGAGAGACTCTTAATTCGCCAATTTTATGTCCTAAACTACGGGTATTCCATGAACCGATGGAGAACGCACCGAATGTTCAATGGTTATGCTTCTCACTTAACTCCTGAATCCATTCTTATTTCTACACTCGTCTGAGATTCAAAAATTATGCTAACACTATCTCCTACGCTTGCACTATCCCCTATGCTCGAAGTAGCATCAACCGGTTGAACACTTAAACACTGAACTCCCTCGACGTCTCCACCACTGCTGTTTAAATTTGTAGATGTCTTAGATTAACCCTGGTGTGCTTGCTCTGCTATCAATTCACTTCCTAATCTAATTTGCTCGGTTTCCATCACTGCATCTTGATTTTTTTGCTCTACTTCTTGTGTGCTCATTTCTTGATCTCTGCGATGTTGTACCATCAGTGTTTTGACATGGTGCCTCGATCTCTTTCCTCCTTTTTCCCACTTCATAGGTGGCATCAGCCACTTGTTTCCATTATCATCTTCTCCTGACAAATTTGCACCTTGTGACTCTTTTGCACTCTGTGACTCTTTTACACCTGAACTTGCACCTCTGGTTACACTTACTCTGCCCAACAATGGTGTCTCCGTCGTTTCTTTGCCACGTGAAAAGGCACAGTTTCGTGTAGGCGCTGCTGTGCTTGATTCTGCTTCCTGATCAGCTTGGTTTGTGGCTGCATATGGGTGAATGCATATGCCTCGGGGATCCCGATAGCAGCCACAGGCTGGCCAGGCCAAGTTCCCGGATACACAACGAAAATGGCCGCACAGGCTGCTATGAAGGCATCTTGGCGCAAGATCAAAAAATGAAATAAGTGCCGGTTTGCCTTTCACCATTATAATGTCAGAGACACAGTCCGTGGTTGCAGAGTCTCGCAACCTAAAAGAAACCATATGCACACCAATAGCAGACACTGCTCTATGACCGATGGTTAGATCTTCAAAGATGTGTGTTTCTAGTGAACCAAATTTACTATCACTGCATCTACTTCTTGTGGTGTAGCCTTGTGCAGTAACCAATGAAGATGTGCGTCAACGTGTTGTTCGTTGAAATCATAGACCTATACTTCAAAGTCGTTAATTTTGATCTTTGATACAAGCAGTCGTTTTTTTGTTACAGCAGATCTGACCACTACTTCGAATGCATGTCTCAGGGAACAGATTGCTTCCCCTTCACCAGATCCCACCATTTGCTCAGAAGCACTATAAATTTGGATGGTTGAGTAGGGTTTCCCTTCTGCTCCACACAAGAAGATCACAGACCGAGCCATGCAAACATTGGCTAGACCCCCCACATAGAGTTTTTGCAATGAATTATGTTACATTTGCGGTTCTTCATGATTTCAGAGTCTTTATCATTTTCCGTAGGCCTAGGATGCCCCGTTACAACAGCATTAAACAGACTTTTGACTGTTTGGATATCGCTCGCTTTCCGATTACTGGGATCTAACAATGTTGAGGACGTGCATGAGGAAAGCGGGCAATATCTTTCTTTTCACCTGTTTTGAAGCTATCAGTCCGACGTACATTGTTGAGCGCAAGTGAGCGCGAGTGGAATACATTGTTGCGTTTAGCCAGAAAAAAGTTTGTGTATAATATTCGTTAAACCGCAATGTACCCAGAACGAAAGAGCAACGTTTAATTTTGAAAACGGTTGCAATGTTGTAATTAAGATGAATTCTTGAACGATTTTTTTGACGTTTGAAGTGATGTTGTTTCAAAAATTGTTTCACTTAATTGATTATATTCGGTTGCTTTATTCCGTTTTGTTATTTAATGGAAACTAACGTTTGTAAAGCAGAAATTGTGAGGTTGTGAGTAACGTGAATTTTTGAACTTTTTTTTAAAATCTGTTTTATTTTTTTTAGTTGTTTCAGTAAATTATTACATTTGTTTGTTTTCTTCTACTTTTCATTTAACACAAACGGGGGCTGGGATCAACGTGGAGTGCTGGGATCCAGGATCCCAGCCCTCCGCCGTGGATCACAGCACTCCTAGTCCTCGTTCATTGTTGCGATCCCAACGTGCTGTATTGTTATAAGACGACTGAGAGCTCCAAAACGGGTGAGAATACCTCTTGGCGCTCGTTTTCCGTTTTCGATTCTTTGTCTCCATGGCAATCTGTTGCATTGTTATCATCTCCACCATTCTACATCATCCCATCTTCACTTACATCTCCAAATCGGTGAATAATTTCCTCGGAGTTGCCTCTTTTTTCCGATTCTCCAGCCACAGCTGCAAACAAACACTTGCTCTGATACTTGTCTCGAATTGATATCCTTACTCGTTAGGATTCCTCTTCTGTACAGATCACACGTCTACCGCCATGTTGATGACCACGCTGGTCAGCCAACAACAATAGGTTAGCATTATCCGTAGTACGAATTAGTTTATTAATACTCGGCATTTGGTGTCAGTTTAAAGTAAGAATAATTTCACTTTTTTTCAATTTTTATAGTGAACATTACTGAAAGCCACAAAAAAATGTACACGAATTACAAACAAAATTTCAAGTGTGCTGTAAAAAAGGGTTACATGGTTTAAGTTTCACTTTACTTGTTAAAATGTACACGGATAAAAATCGATGATTTTTTATTTAAATAATCAAATCTACAATTCAGTAAATTGCACCTGTTTAAGTGCTGTTATGCTTTAAGAATATTTTTTTATTCGTAAAGCACAACAGCATTTAAGCAGATGCATTTTTCTCAATTCTACATTTGCTTATTTCTCTTAAAAAACATCACTTTTTATCCGTGTGTATTTTAACAAGTATAAAGTGAAACTTAAATCATATCACCTTTTTCGTTTTACGACGCATTTGACGTTTTTGTTTGTATATAATTCCACTGTAAAGCTCATTTTTGCAATGTGATTTGAAAGACGTGTGAAACATGGTGTCTGTTTACAAGAGATGCTTGGCTAGGGGATGTGATACATGAGGTGTTTGCTATTAATAACTTCTTCCTGTATGCTCTTTGGGGTATTGTGGATGCGTCCCACAGTGTTCTGTGTCTGTGTATAGCAATAAGGGGTATTTAAAAAAAACCATAAGCAAACGCCAGCGAGTCTTTGTGTTGTGTCTAGGGAATAATTGTTAGAAAAAGGAAAATTTTATTGCTGGAAAAGTGAATGGCGAGGGGGGAGACAGTTGACTGCTAACATTTCGCCAACCTCTCCCCCCCCCCATCCCAAATAAAAAAAAATTAACACTGGTAGAAGAAAAATTCATGAAATAGCGTATGTAATCTATATAACTAAGAACGTACGTACCATTTGTTTGTTTTTGTGTGTCTGTTCGCAATGGTATTGACGTCTGCAGTGGGAATCTCGATAATCTTATTTCTTTTGTTTATGTTTCCACGGTGGAAATCTCGATAATCTTATTTCTTTTGTTTATGTTCCGCAGTGGGAATCGCAATAAGCTTATTTCTTTTGTTTATGTTTCCGCAGTGGGAATCTCGATAATCCTATTTCGTTTGTTTGTTTGTATGTCTGTCAAACGGAATTTTCTGTCAAGTAATGATTCGAACTTTGTTTTTAACAAAGAGGCACAGTACTGATGACGTCATGTTTTTTCCCAGTCACACTATTTTTGTGCAAACCGGATCTAGGCCCCTATTTCTCTTAACCATGAATCTAACTAAATCTAATGAGAGCTTGGGCGACTGCTAACGGGAATTCTTATTATATTCATGCAAATAGGAAATCGTAACAATGCTCTATTAAACCGGCCATATAAGGGGGGGGGGGGGCTGTCCTAGTGATAAATAAAACAAAACACGTGTGGAAAATCATGATACTTTACAACATTTCAAAACTATCCAATTCTAAAACACACGATTGGGGTGGAACTGCTAGGAAGCAAAATTAATTAATAAATCATATGGCATAAAACAGACAAGACAAATGTGTTTTCAGATCACACAACCAGAGTCCCACCTTTAAAGAACTTAGAGATGATGTAGGCTGACCAACTCTCACCCTGTTATGTTGTTCCCGATTTGCACGAGGCAACTTGCAAAGAAGTGTTTGTACCAATTACTATGAAATGTACCGGCTGGAGATTTTAACGGTAGCACGTGTATGACGTGCACGTGCACGTGTGTTCGAAAAATTCAAAATCAAAATCAACCAGCCCATGAAGTAATGAAAAGTTCAAGGAAAGATCTCCTTGTACACATGTACGGACACTTGTTTTCTGAGTTATTTACCAAAATATCGAGTAACACCGAGAAAAATTTTCCATGAGGATCCGGATGTTGCCCTCTCCATCTTTCTCTGTGTCTCTTTAGCCACTTCTGCAGGTCTCTTTCCTCTTACTTTCTTGTTGCTTGCTTTTAAACTCTTGGGTTGTTTCTTTTTTTGTGCTGGTTATTTCCAGCTCTTCAGTGTCTATTGTATTGTTGATTAGGAAAAGCCAAGGGAAGGAAAAAGTCATTAACTAAAATACCGACGTTTTGTGAAAATATGTGCTTCGTATCAGTCAATACAGTTTTTAAACAACGCATTTTATAAGAGGGTAGGGTGGGAGGATAACAATGAATCAGACTAAACACTCCAGGTGTAAAACCCTGTCAGAACACCTCAGCTATAAAACTTGGTCAAAAGAACCTAGGTATAAACTCGGTCATAACACCCAAAGCATAAAACGAAGCAGCTACACCACAGGTGTAAAACAGGCCATAATTCAACACATATAAAAGCCGGCCATAACACAGCAGGTGTAAAGAACCCGGCAATAACACCCCAGGTGCAAAACCCGACCATAACACCCCAGATAGAAAATCCGGCCCTAACACCTCAGGTATAAAACCCTGCCGTAACACTCCAAGTGTAAAATCCACCCATAACTATCCAAGTAAGAAACCAACCGCATCACCCACTCCAGGTATAAACACCAGCCAAAACACCCCACCAGCCATAACACTCAAGGTATAAAACCCAGCCATAATTCCCCTTGTATGAAGCCAGCCCAAAACCCATGGTATAAAACCCGGCCTAACACCCCAATCATGAAACCAGCCAGAACACTCCATGTATAAAACCCGACCATAACACCCCAAGTATAAAACCCGACCATAACGCCCCAAGTATAAAACCAGCCACAGTACTCCAGGTATAAAACTCGGTCATAACACCCCAGGTGTAAAACCCGACCATAACACCCCAACATGAAACCAGCCACAACACTCCGGCTATAAAACCTGGCCATAACACCCAGGTATACAAACCGTCCATAACACCCCAGGTGTAAAACATGACCATAACACCCCAAGTATGAAACCAGCTACAGCATTCCGGGTATAAAACCTGGCTATAACACCCAGGTATACAAACCGTCCGTAACACCCCAGGTGTAAAACCTGAACATAACACCCCAAGTATGAAACCAGCCACAACACTCCGTGTATAAAACCTGGCGATAACACCCAGGTCTACAAACCGTCCATAACACCCCAGGTATAAAACCCGACCATAACACCCCAAGTATGAAACCAGCCACAACACTTTGGGTATAAACGTGGCCGTAACACCCAGGTATACAAACTGTCCATAACACCCCAGGTATGTAACCAGCAACAACACTCCGGGTATAAAACCTGGCCATAACACCCAGGTATACAAACCGTTATAACACCCCAGGTGTAAAACCCAGCCATAACACCCCAAGTATGAAACCAGCCACAACACTCCGGGTATAAAACCTGGCCATAACACCCAGGTATACAAACCGTCCACAACATCCCAGGTGTAAAACTCGCCGGCAGCACTGCAGTTTGCAAAACTGGTCACAAGGTTTTGTTGGAGCCCCTGCAGCATTTCACCAAATCAGGATTTCATTCGTCCCTGTTTAAAGAAATCATGATACAGGCAAATCGCCGTAATTAAAAAGGTTAATCAATATTATAAATATACAAGATTAAAATAGATCTTGACGTTAAATCAACGTTAAAAATTAATTAACAGGAAATCACCTTGATATAAAAGGTTTAATAGTGATTAAAAAAAGACTCAACCATTTTTTTTGTACCGTACCGTTGTTCATTTTCAGATCCATATAACACCCGTGAAGAAATGTTTAGTCACGGCATCCATGCAGATAATTGTGAATTGAAATCAGATGGAAGCTGCCTAAAGACAAATCCTGAAACAAGTGAGGCAGCTTACAGGTATTAGTTAAGGGTTTAGGTTGCAGCATAATATAGAACTTGTTAGCAAATCGAAAACAAACAACTTTTACTAACGCACAGTACAAAGTGGATGAACGGAGCTTCTCATCCTGTCCTGATGTCCGTCTCCATGACAACTCTTGAACCCATTGTCCAATTCTTTTCAACTTTTCCCTATCACCCTACTCGTGGTATTAAATGGGTGCGATTTTTTAACGTAGATTTTAGCGTAGATTTTAGCACATTTGCAGACAACATCACGTGAACCGATTACATATTTTTTAATTTTTTCTTCTGTAATAATCTATGCATTGGCGTACATAGGGGGAGAAAGGGGGAATTGCCCCTACCCTTTTTGAAAAATGGCCCTGTTGTACAAAGAAAAGCTTTTTCGTGCCAGAACGAAAGAAGAAGATTAGGGCATTAATTTACAGTTATGTTGAGCATTAGTGGATTCTATTCTCGTTTAAAATTGTGGCCTATCATAGGGTCCTTTGATTACACACAGCTTAAAGACCTTCACTCAATACTAAGCTGTAGCGCGAGAAACAGTGCTAGATTTGCGAAATGCGTTGGCAAGACAGCGGCCATTAAAAAAAATTTCGAACGCTTCCGACGTCACCGCTTTTTGTCGCACCATTTTTACTCGTTCTTGCATCTCATTGGATATTGATATTTCTTGACCAATAGAATGATGCAACGCAAAGCTGTATAGCTAAAAAAAATGAAGACTCGTTATCAAACGTAAGCCAGAGTGCTCAAAACGTATAAATTGCTTTAGAATGTATTAGTCTGCCTAAATCCAATCGACAATGGACCTGAAAATGCACAAGGCTTCTTTATCGTGTCAACAGACAGAAAGCACCATCACAAGCTGACACTGCAAAAGTACGCCACTGTTTTAATTTTGAAACAATATCATCACCATTGGTGGCATCTTGGGTATTCTCGCCCGTGTATACGTGTTGATCGGAAATAGCAGCTGTTATTATGCATTGATTGGACCGACCCAACAGTCCAACGACCCAATCTACCCTGAATCACTCCAGCTGATGGAGTCGCGCGTAAAAATTGGGTCAACTTTTCTAACTCAATATTATAACCTACTAAAAAAACTTGACCCAGTGATCCAAAGATTCATCCCATCTCTGTTTCATTCATTGTCATTCGAACCAGTGATGAGGGATTTTTTCTTACTGTTATTAGTTTAAAATTATAACATTAATTTATTTTCAGCGCCATTCTCTACTTAAATGACGATTTCGAAGGAGGAGAATTTGTCTTCGCTGAGAATTTAACGTCTATTCAGGTAAAACTGTAATACGGTGAAAACATCAAGACACACGCTAGTGTGTCACCTGCCAAGATTAACGATAACACCCAGATAAAATATGCAGGGTGTTTCTAAACCCTATGCAGACATTTTAAGGATGACTTCCAACGTACAAATGAAGGTTAAAAAGTCCTATAAACATGTGTCCAGTATTTCTTCCTAAGGGCACTGTGGCTCATCAAAGGTGGCTCCTAAACCACGTCCCAACCTAATATCTCGGAAACCGTTTGAGCCACAGCAATAAGCCTTGGTATGTGAAGTAATAGTAATGACAGCTATTATTCCACTGCATTAGCAGATTAAATACACCTAGGGAGGGGCAGAAATTGGAGGGGAGGGCACTTATTCCACCCCCCCCCCCTTCTGTTTATCATTCAATGTTTTTTCAAGTCGTAATACCAAAAATAGATTCTCCAGAAAGAGATCAGAAAACGACCCTCCAGTGGAAAACCCGTAGCACCAACCGGTTTCAAGAGAAATGGAAAAATGTGTTGACAGAAAACACTGCATAGTTCAATTTGAACGAACAAAACTTTGTTATACGTAATCCTCACGAACTGGTTACCTTCACAAGCCAATATAGGATAGGACCGATCAACGGTCTCCGCCGCCCCTCCCACCGCCCTCCCCCCGGCCCCAGGGATAAACTTTTTGCAAACGTCGTGCACAGCACAAACATCCAGGCTGACGTTGTCTCACAGAGTTACAAATAAATTACGGAACACTACATTTAAATGAAGTGTTCAAAACGTCCTCCCCAAGCCTCAATGCATGCTTCCATGCATCGTCACATTGACTGCCATACCCATTCAAAGATACCAGGGGTATTTCGTACCGTTTCGAAACCAGCCACTATCCACTCACGGAGTACCTCAATATTTGAAACTGGCTGTCTGTAGATGAGTGTCTTCAAATGCCCCCAAAGAAAGAAGTCAAGGGGATTACAGTCTGCAGAACGTTCGGGCAAAGCAATGGGTGCCTGGTGCTCTACCAAGCCACCGATTAGGGTAGATATTTCCCAGAAATTTCCGAACAATAATGCGAAAGTGTGCAGGAGCGCCATCATGCATAAAGTAGCCATGTTGCCTTATATGCAATGGCACCTCCTGGCAAATCATGTTGCAGGAAATGTAGGTAGTTTTCACCATTCAGGATCCGCGGCAGGAAAAATGGCCCTATCAAATGATCCTCCACTATTCCACTCATACATTCACAGAAAATGTCTGCTGGTGTTTTGTTTGCACAATTGCACGGGGATTTTCATATGCCCAGATGTGATTATTATTTAAGTTCATAATAGCATCGCTCGTAAACTGGACCTCGTCTGTAAACAGAACCATAAGGATGAAAAGGGGATTCCTAGCATATTGTCCTAATAGCCATAGGCAGAATTCCACTCTTGGTGCATGATATCGGTCTACCAGTGCCTGCATCCGCTGAATACGGTATGGAGGCAGAAATTGTTCATGCAGCGTTCTCCAAAGTCGCGGGTGAAACCCTTACTTTCTCATCAATTTGTCGTGTGCTTGTTGATGGAGTATGATCGACCATTTCCAGAATCTCCACTTCTACTTCTGGTATCGGAATGGTCCTAGGTCCTCTGTCATCAGTATTGGGAGGGTGAACAGTGCCATGCTCCCTGAGTCGTCGATGCACGGATGTAAATGTGCGTGGGTCGGGATAGCGACGGTTTGGAAACTGACCCTGGTAAAGACGTGCAGTGCGCTTCATAAGCATTACTATTTCCACATCAATACATAAAGTGAATATCGGTCATTTCCTCGTTACTGTATGCAGGCATTATACTACGAACTTGAATCGCACACAGAACTGACAACAAAAAAACTCGGACTTGAATGACTAGCACTTGATTCGTACAAGGAATATCAAAACCAATAAACTCTGACTTTGAATGACTCGAACTTAAATCGCACACAGAACTGACAACAAAAAAAAACTCGAACTTGAATGATTAATACTTGGAACACGCAAGTAACTCAAAACCAGTAAACTCAGATTCTCGGATGGAAATCATGCAAAGAACTCAAAACCAATAACCCCATATTGAATGACTTGAAACGTAATCACGCAATGACCTCAAAACAGATAAACTCGAACTTAAAGGTCAACCAGTTCCTGTGGATTGATCGTTCAAATTGAACCAAGCAGTGTTTTCTGTCAATCCGTTTCTCTTGAAACCGGTTGGTCATACGGGTTTTCCACAGGAGGGTCGTTTTGTGTACCTCTTTCTGGAGGATCCATTTCTGGTATTACAACTTGAAAAAGACGTTGACTGGTAAACAGAAAGGTGGGGGGGATAAGTCGCCCCTCCCCCACATTTCTGCCCCTCCCTAGGTGTATTTATTCTGCTAACACAGTACGATAGCTGTTATTACTTCTACTTCACATACCAAGGCTTATTGCTGTGGCTCAAACGGTTTCAAGATATTAGGTTGGGACAGGGTTTTAGGGGGCTACAGGGACCGCAATACCCTTAGGAAGCCTTTCCGGACACATGTTTATAGGACTTTTTAACCTTCATTTGTATGGAGGAAATCATCCTTAAAGTTTCTGCATAGGGTTTAGAAACACCCTGTATACAGGGTGAGTCAAAAGTATCGATCCAGTGGATTTGGCAGCTGCATGATTTGGTTTAGCCATCATACAACCATCCATCGTTGGTCACCACGTAGGGGCCACGTTTTGACACCATCAAGGGGTGCCCGGACCAGCCCCCCTTAAATAAATTTTCCATTTCCTGTTCCTTTAGGAATAGGGCATTGGTCCCAATTTTAGATATGTTCGGGCAGTCAATTCACGGTGAATGCAGAAAACAGCATGTAAATCGGTCCGCAATAGCACAAGCTATGACCAAAACACATTAGCACAAATGTTGGCTTTATTGCATAAAATAATATCATAAACAGTTATGGGAATTGGTTGATTGCGTGTTACAATGACAGTAAGTAACAGCAAACTTAACGAAATTGATAAGGGGTCGGCTAGCACATGCTTCTGTACTTATTTGTAGGACATGTAGCACACTGGCATTCGACCTAAAGGACCGGAAATGGAAATTTTGTTTCGGGTGAGGGGGGGGGGGAAAGCAACTCTGTTTGATCTCAATACTAACCGGCGTATTCCAGAAATCCACTCAAGTGTGAGTGGGGCTAAAAGTAAGTGTAAGGGTCAAAACGCGTCTACAGAAATGCACTCAGATGTTAGGACTCTCACATTCCCTTTTGTGGCTGTACTAAACTTGTTGAACCTTACCTTAGATGTTTGCACTCACATTTGCACTCTCAAACTCACACTTGAGTGGATTTCTGGAATACGGCTGTAAGTGTCCATAAAAGTACTTCTTTCTTACTCACTGATTCTCACTAGTTGACGTAGACAGTATGTCTCTATGGCAGACAGCACATTTGTTGAAACAGGTGCTCGAACCTAACATGCAGTTCAAGGTCGAACACCAGTTTGTTACATGTGCTACAAACCTGTGCTAGCCGAACCCTTATCAATTTCATTACGTTTGTTGTTACCTACTACAATTATTACATGCAATAAAGTAATTCACACAACTGCTCAAGATATTATTGTATGCAATAAAACCAACATTTGTGCTAATGTGTTTTGGTCATAGCTCGTGCTGTTATGGACCGATTTACATGCTGTTTTCTGCATTCACCATAAATTGACTGCCCGCACATATCACAAATTGGGACCAATGCTCGATTCCGAAAGAAACAGGAAATGGAAAATTTATTTAAGGGGAGCAGGGTGGGGGGTGCCCCCGGGATGATATCGAAACGTGGCCCCCTACATGGTGACCAACGACCGATGGGTATTTGGTGGCTAAACCAAATCAAGCGGCTGCAAAATCAACTGGGTCGATACTTTTGACTCACCCTGTATATATGAGCATGGCGACCACTAGACACGTTGTGTATTAACAGCTAAGTAAATTAACAGCTAAAGATAGTTTGGGTGTTTTCAGCCATCTGAGGATGCGACATAACAATGCGACAGAACAGGCTGAAACTTGCTTGATCGGGAAACTTTAGTCGCCTGACAACTGTACATAAAAGTGACACAACTTAACGTTGTTGAAAAAACGACGTGAATAACGTTGATATTTGCCTAATTATTACGTACTACTACTAGTAATGTTTTTTTGTATCACGAAACTAAATTCTTCCATGCGGTGAATTAAGGTCAGTGGTTCTTAGCTCATTTTACAGTTATAACTCTGGAGATGTGCCCTTTTCAGAAGGTCTCTTCTAATTGATCAAGTGGTTCAGGGGTTAGGGAGCTCTAAACGACCAAATTGATTGTTTTACATTGTTTTGAACATTGTTATTATGCAATGAACATTATGAACATTAAATAAATCCGTGCGTCTGCAGTACTAATAAGAAATACTAATCATATGAAAAAAAAGGTGACTGCTGTCCTCAAAATGTAACGAAAGCCCCAAAAAGAAAGAATTGGTCCAAAAAACTAAAATGGTAATCAAATAATTGCTAAAAAAAAAAAAATGGAGTTCATCAATTTGGAGCTAAAATATCTGATATCTACCCCAAAACAAAACTTGTTTAGGATTCCCCGCCACGCTTTTTGGCCGTGTGAAGTTGTGATATCAAACGCCAAACTCTTCTGCCAAGCTAATCCCACCCACTAGACTTCGAACGTTAAATGAAATAAATGAAAATTGCGGTGAGATTAGCTTGGCGAATGAGCTTGGCGTTTGATATCACGACTTCACACGGCCGAAAAGCTTTGAGGGAATCCTTAACAAGTTTTGTTTGGGGGAAATTACGTTAACACACTTCAAATTGGAAATTACTTCCCAACAAAGCCTTCGTAACGCATCTAAGTATGTTTCTGCAAATTTTCTCAAGGTACGACCTTACATCTTCTCTGGGCTATTAGGCCAAAGCCTCCCAGGCTTCGCATGGATTTAAATTAAGGGTGTTGCTGCGGTTGGATGGTGTCATTTTGTTGAAGTGATTGCTGGAAGCCGCAGTATCTGGGTATGGAACTTTCGTTAAGTTGAGTGTGTTAAGATTGTTGTCAATTGAAGCGGTTTCTAATGCCAATCTGCGTTTAAACTGTGTTTGTGGTTAATAATGAAATCACCTTCCCAATTTAGAAAATGTCGTTATTCTGAGCGGTGAAATGCGAAGGCGTTTGTGAGATCGTAACTTTCTACGAATTTTTTGTGTTGATTGATTCGAACTTCCAGATCTTTTGAACTTTGCCCAATGTAAATCCCTGGCCCAAGTGCCTGTACTCAAAGGACTTCACAAGCCAAACGTATCAGCACCTATATTTCCTTAAGAAAACCATACTAAAAAAATGTGGAAGTCCCCATCAAATCATAAAAACAGTGTTTACAGATGGAATGCAAACATTGTTTTTATGATGTCATCCTCTAATTTGATGGGGACTTCCACATTTTTTGGTTTGGTTTTCTTAAGGAAAAATAGGTGCTGATACATTTGGCTTGTAAAGTCCTTTGAGCCCAAAAAAATCTGATATCTACCCCAAAACAAAACTTGTTAAGGATTCCCGCCAAGCTTTTTGGCCGTGGGAAGTCGTGATATCAAAAGCCAAGCTCTTTCGCCAAGCAAATCCCACAGAGTAATAGTTCAAAGGTTAAATGAAATATTTGAAAATTGCTTACTGAGCAATTTTCAGATATTTCATTTAACCTTCGAACTATTACTCGGTGGGATTAGCTTGGCGAAAGAGCTTGGCGCTTGATATCACGACTTCCTACAACCGAAAATCTTGGCGGGAATCCTTAACAAGTTTTGATTTGGGGTAGATTAGTTTTACTAACAGAAATTGAAAGCGCCTCTGGCTCTGCGTATACCATGCATTTATTTTCTTACTGTTGCCACTTTTATTTTCATTACTTTAAAAAAGTTAACTTGGACCTCTGGTTGTGTGACCTTGTGATGCCCATTTTTTCGGGCATAAACGGATCCTTCAACTTAAACTATCGTACCCTTCCTCGTACAAAAACGTGTTAGATTTTACATCCGTGTGCTACTTTACATCGTGTACGACTTTACATCTTTGATTCGTTTACTTTCCAGACAGAAGTTCGCCCGAAATGTGGACGGTTGGTTGGTTTCTCATCTGGTGGAGAAAACCTGCATGGAATAAAAGCTATCAAGAGAGGTCGCCGTTGTGCCCTTGCCATGTGGTACACTTTGAATCCTCTAGCAAATGAACTAGACCGGCTGCTTGCGCAAAATATCGTAAAGAAACTAAAAAGAAATATGACCGAAACTGGATTCAAATCGAAACCTGGTGTGCATAGTGCGCTATCTGCAGAAACATGTGACCGCTGCAAATTCTTAAAATATAGTGTGATTCGTGATGTATTGCGTGGTGTAGATGTCCCCATGTCGGAAGCTTTTGATGTTGGATACATTAGTTAGCAAATAAAATTTGGCTGATAAGAGAATGACTCTGCTTGCTTAAATTATCGCCTGTTCTGCCTAGTAAAATTTGTGCACCTTGTCTGCACAGCGAGTTCGTGACAGCCCACACACGTTTCGAGCTAAGCTGCGACTTAAAGGGCAATTACATCCATTCTGACATACATGTTTTACTTTTGGATCATTAACGCAATAAGTAAACACAATTAAGAATTGCGGTAAGAATACGTTACGTACGATACAACAATTTAATTACTGCATCACCAAAACACGTAATGGTTGCCGCCATTGTTTCGCGTGGAACAACAGAAGTTAATGCCGACAGATAGAGCTGTTCTGTGACGACTCAGCCGACGGAAGCCCATTGAGATAGCTGTGTTGGCTGTGAGTAGCTCAAGCGTCTGACGACCTTAGCTGGCCACGACTGTCGTGCTGTTCACTTATCAGTAATGTAAAGAAAAAAAACGGGGAGTGGGTCGAACATGGAGTTGTCTTCGAATCTATCGAGCCAAATAACTTCATTTGAGAATGAAGATTTTTTTTCGTGCAGGTGCTTCCTTGCAACAAACGCATTCGGCTTGTGTCCGGATGCGGCTCCGACGCATGCACGAATTTTGGTGGCCAATATCTATCGGTAACGCCTTCTTGCGAACTAGAAAACAAAATCTTCTTTCTCAAATGAAGTTATTTGGCTCGAGTAGATTCGGAGACAAGTCCATGTTTGCCCCCCCCCCCCCCCACCCCTCTTGATTTTGTCTTTAAATCACTGGTAAACGAACAGTAAGATAGTAGTGGCCAGCTAAGGTTGTCAGACGCTTGAGGTACTCACAGCAAACACAGCTATCTCAGTGGGCTTCCGTCGGGTGAGTCGAAACAGAACAGCACCATCTGTCGGCATTAATTTCGGTTGTTTGATTGATTGACTGGTTTATTACACCGAGCCTCGGCCCACAGCCACGCGCTCGGATACAGAGGATAAAATTACCACCGGACATGAACAGACCCAACACAACTCGACACAACTAGCACAGTGCAGCAAAGTGGAAGATGGAGGAGGACAAAACCGATCAATAGAGAAGCCCGGTGGTAGGCAGAAACCAACTCCTTATTCTAAACCCGCACACCTAACCTAACCACAAAGCTAGCCCCAGTTCTTAGTCTTACGTTAAGTTTGGGGGAAGAATGACGAGAGAGTAGGCTGTCCGCACTACACCCAGGACTGATGTATTTCAGTAGCCCGAAACGACACTGCTGTAGCGCAGCGCAGTCTAAAAGAAAATGGCTCGGGATCTGTAACTGTCCGCACTGTGGACACGCTAGGTGAGACACACCAGCCCATCCTACGACGATGAGCTGCCAGAAAGGAATGCCCTGTGCGGAGACGGGAGAGAACCCATCCTGTTGTGAGTGGAAAAACGTCAAGTGGTGAGATAAGGAAGCAATCCAGCTGAAGAACGTGCAGAGAGCAACCAGTGGCAGCAGCAGACCACTCGTCGCTCCACTCCCGAAGCAACTGCCGTCGCAACAACGAGCTCTTCGACACAGGATGGGAGACTGGGCAAACCACAACACCGTCAGAGTTCAACGCAGCCCTAACCAAACCACCAGCCTGTTCGTTCCCAACAGCGCCATCATGCCCCCTCAACCAGCTTAGACCGACGAAGCATAACCGGGACCCGTATCCGCGCGAAACAATGGCGGTATCCATTGGCCATTACCTGTTTTCGTGATACAGTAATTAAATATCTGTATCGGTCGTTCTTGGTGTCTCCCCGCACAATCCAACGGCCTGCGTTTCACTGCGCCAGGTTGTGTTATTCTGTATAGGCAGACAAGGCGGTTTGAGTAGTAGGGTGGTGGACATGTACTGGATATAGGACTGTAAATCAGGGCTTAAAGATTAGGTTAAGGACTAGATTAAGTTGTAGATGTGAGCGTTTTACTTTCAGGTCTTTAGGCTCAAGTAATTCAATAAAGTAAAGTAACGTTTTCCTACCGCAATTCTTGTGTTTAGTTATTGTGTAAGTGATCCAAAAGTAAAACATGCATGTCGAAATGGATGTAATTGCCCTTTAAGTAATAGGTAATTGTGAGGAAGAGCCGGTTAACTGGGGGTAATTCTAGTTTTGATTTGCAGATAGAGCAGTGGTTCATGACGAGAGCTGTTAGAGCAAAACTGGAATTATTCCCGGGTAGTTGGTTCAGTTTTGCTGATGTGTATTTTAATGTGAAAGGTAGTTGGTTACGTCGAGCTAACAAATCCACGTACTTATGTTTTCTTGAATTTTATTTGTCGTAATTAAGGAGTTGGCTGGCGGTTATGTTGGCGATTGTAATTTATATTCACATGTTAATGATTGAACTTTATATGTAATATCTCGGGAGCTAAAATATACAATGAGGTAGCATCAAATGAATGGACACCCACGCAGGGTAACGTTTGGGTAACAGCAGCAGTGCTCAATCGAGCTGCATGCTCTTTTATCAATTCAAGCACTCACGCACCATACCATACATGGGTGTTAAATCTATATAACTAAGATCATAATATTTCTTTGTTTGTATGTGTGTGTATGTGTCCGAAGTTTCTGTCTGTCATACGGAATAGTCTGTATAAGTTATGACAGAATTGTTTGTATAAGTAATAATTCGAACTGTGTTTTCAACAAAGAGGCCCAGTACTTATGACGTCACAATATTTTCACGCAAACGGGATCTAGGCGTCTTTGTCTCTTAACCCTTGATCCAACTAAATCTGACGAAAGCTTGGGCGACTGCTAATGGGAAATCACAACAATGCTTTATAAAACGGCAATATACTGGGGGCTGCCCTAGTTATAAATTATAATTTATTTGTGTCCGTTAAATAGCGGGCTAATACACCACAATCTCCCCCCTTAAATGACAAGTCCATGTAAACCCCGAATTTATAATAATCTGTACAACTAAGATCAAAATATTTGTTTGTTTGTGTGTGTGTCGCCAGATTACCGAGATGTGGTAAATAGGGCGATTATTACAGCACGCAAACTGCATAAAAGGGCCTTCTGTGCTTTGCAGAAGCCTAAGAAATTTTTAATGACTTAAGAAATGTGTATATTGGCGCGACTGAAACTGGGGAAATTGTGTAGATTACTGGGTTTACTGAATAGACAAATGAAAGCCTTCTGTTAGTGCTGTGGACAATGGATAAAAGATACCTTTTAAAAGATGCAGTAAAGATGCATAAAACATCGTTGATTTCAGGTTAAAGTATAATTAGTTACTTATTTTTGGTAACTATTTTAGCTAAAAAAAACAATTTATCTTAACGACCTGGTTGAAATTTGACATTCATTTCAAATTGCCTCCAATAGGTGCCTTTTAAGGTTTAACTTTTAGGGCGAGTTCTATAGCTTAACACGCAGGTCTGGACAAGGCCTAGGGCCTTTCGCAGGCTATTTTAACGTAACTACAATATTCTTGACACGGAAAGCCAAATGCGCTAAAACTTTTGCTCTCACCTAGAGATCGAACCAATGAACCGATTTTCAATTTGTATAGCTTAAAATGTAGGTATTAACACCGACCAGGGCCTTTTGAACCCGATTTTGATGTGACAGTATACTCGTCGGCAGAGCAATTATAATTGCAGAGCACTGGGCAGAAATCATTAATGTTGCTGTTGGGACTTTTTGTCCTCACCTGGAGATCGAACCACAGAAACGATTTTCAAGTTGTATAGCTTAAAACGTAGGCATGGACAAGGCCTAGGGCCTTTCGCAGGCTATTTTAACGTAACTACAATATTCTTGACACGGAAAGCCAAATGGGCTAAAACTTTTGCTCCCACCTAGAGATCGAACCAATGAACCAATTTTCAATTTGTGTAGCTTAAAATATCGGTAGCGGTCCTTATGTAAGCCTCAGCATGAACTTCCGTGTTAAACGTCAAACTTTGAACTCCTATAGTTTCGCCCAAAATTGACATAGACCAACGAAATTCGGTATTTGGGGTCGTGTCATAACTATTTCAGCGCATTACAAATTTTAATGACAACAATTAAATCGTTCGGCGTCCACAGCATGGTCATATCTTGTTGTTGTTGTTGTTCTTCTTGTTGTTGTTGTAATTGGGACTCTTTGCTCTAACCTGGAGATCGAAACACTGAACCGATTTTCAAGTTATATAGCTTAAAACGTAGGTATGGACAAGGCCTAGGCCTTTCGCAGGCTATTTTAATTCAACTACAATATTCTTGACACGGAAAGTCAAAAGGGCTAGAATTTTTGCTCTCACCTAGAGATCGAACCAATAAACCGATTTTCAATTTGTATAGCTTAAAATGTAGGTATTAACACCGACCAGGGCCTTTTGAACACGATTTTGATGTGACTACAGTATTCTCGTCGGCAAAGCAAATATTATTGTAGAGCACTGGGCAGAAATCATTATTGTTGTTGTTATGACTCTTTACTCTCACTTGGAGATCGAACCACTCAACCGATTTTCAAGTTCTATAGCTTAAACCGTAGGTATGAACAAGGCCAGGGCCTTTAGTAGGCAATTTTATTAAAAGTGCAACATTCTTGACACGGAAAGCCAAATGGGCTAGAACTTTTGCACTCACCTATAGATCAAACCAATGAACCGATTTTCAATTTGTATAGCTTAAAATGTAGGTGTTAACACCGACTAGCGCCTCTTGAACACGAATTTGATGTGACTTCAGTATTCTCGTTGGTAGAACAATTATTATTGTAGAGCACTGGGCACAAATCATTAATGTTGCTGTTGGGACTCTATGTCCTCGCCTGGAGATCGACCCTCTGAATCGATTTTCAGGTTCTATAGCTTAAAACGTAGGTATGGACACGGCCAAGGGCCTTTCGCAGGCTTTTTTAATGCAACTACAATTATTCTTGACAAGGAAAGTCAAAAGGGCTACAACTTTTGCTCTCACCTAGAGATCGAACCAATAAACCGATTTTCAAGTTCTATAGCTTAAAATGTAGGTATTAACACCGACCAGGGCCCTTTGAACACGATTTAGATATGACTGACGTATTCTCGTCGGTAGAGCAAATATTATTGCAGAGCACTGGGCAGAAATCATTAATGTTGTTGTGATGACTCTTTACTCTCACGTGTAGATCGAACCACTCAACCGATTTTCAAGTTCTATAGCTTAAAACGTAGGTATGGACACGGCCAAGGGCTTTTCGCAGGCTATTTTAATGTAACTACAATTATTCTTGACACGGAAAGCGAAAAGGGCTAGAACTTTTGCTCTCACCTAGAGATCGAACCAATGAACCGATTTTCAAGTTCTATAGCTTAAAACGTAGGTATGGACAAGGCCTAGGACCTTTCGCAGGCTATTTTAATGCAACTACAATATTCTTAACACGGGAAGCCAAAAGGGC
Organism: Lithobius niger; assembly: GCA_023313725.1. Lineage (NCBI taxonomy): Eukaryota > Metazoa > Arthropoda > Chilopoda > Lithobiomorpha > Lithobiidae > Lithobius > Lithobius niger. The sequence continues at coordinate 32,035 of JAHWFP010086639.1, forward strand.
TAGAACTTTTGCTCTCACCTAGAGATCGAACTAATGATCCGACTTTCAAGTTCTATAGATTAAAACGTAAGTATGGACAAGGCCTAGGGCCTGTCGTATACTATTTTAATGTAACTACAATATTCTTGACACGGGAAGCCAAATGGGCTAGAACCTTTGCTCTCACATAGAGATCGAACCAATGAACCAATTTTGAATTTGTATAGCTTAAAATGTAGGTATTAACACTGACCAGGGCCCTTTGAACACGATTTAGAAATGACTGCCGTATTCTCGTCGGTAGAACAATAATTATTGTAGAGTACTGGGCAGAAGTCATTATGTGGAGTAACAAATTTCAGCAAATCGAGCTAAAAACATGAAATTTAGTACACAATTCTTCTTACCATTAAAAATCAAACCAGCCATGGACCTCCATGAAATACCCCCAAATACCTTCAGCGCCTCCCCGCCCGTGCCAACTCCCAGAGGCTTGGGCAACAAATTCCTACAGATCAAGTAAAAAACATGAAATTTGGTGTACAAGTCATTCTTAGCAGCTTAAATCTAATCAGCCATGGAACCCCCATGAAATACCCCCAAAGGGGCCCCAGCGACCCCTGTTTTCCCTCACTGACTTTTGCAAATCATGCTAAAAGCTTGAAAATTGGAATACACAAGTCATTCTTAGCAGTAGAAGTTGAACAGGCCATGGAATACCCATGAAATACCCCCCAAAAGGCCCCCAGCTCCCTCCTGTGCCCCCCCCCCTCATTGTTCATCGATGTTTCATGAGGTGAAAAGGCGGGACAGGGGATGCTGGGGAAGGTTTTGGTGGTAATTCATAGGGATCCATGGCTGGTTCAATTTCTACTACTAGGAATGATTGGCATACCAAAACTCATAGTACCAAAATTCATAGTAGTACAGATGAGTGTGGTACGGGGACAGGAAGGAACCTTAGGGAGCATCTCGAGAGATTCCATAGCTGGCTCGATTTATTAGGTAAGAATTGATTTGTGTACTAAATTTCATGGCTTTTAGTTTGATGTTCATAATTAGCCCAAATTGTGGCCCATAGCAGCTATGCTACACCTGAAAATCGAACCAATGAACCGATGATCAAGTTTTACAGCTTTAAACATAGGTATATAGAAAGCCTATGGCCTTTTGAACGCTTGTTGTTCTTCTTCTTGGGAAAATTTTGCTTTCACCTAGAGAGCGAACCAAAGAACCGATTTTTAATTTTTATAGCTCTTAAAATTGAGTATTAAAAAGGCTGTCTTATAACAATTATTTTAAGGTGATTACAGTATTCTTTTCTGTGTAATTCTTGCTGAAACAACAAAAAAAATAATGGATATTAGTATTAAAAAACGCTTAAGCGTATAAAATACGGATGTAAGCCTTAAAAAACATAAAGCCCTAAAGGAAAAGATATTAGAAAAAGACCTGTAAGCCATCAGCGTCGCACTAATACGTGTAAAAGAAGCTCCAGCTTGTTTTTTGGGTCGCTGGAGATTGTTTTACACGTATTA
>JAHWFP010086640.1:0-17652 GCA_023313725.1 Lithobius niger
AAGACTGGTGACCTTGTGTTTTTGTAAGAGGAATATATTAGAGAATTGAATATTTTTCTTTCATGAAGCGTGCATTTAATATGTTATAAGAACTTAATGCATAGGTTATTGATTTTCTGTACAGTGCATAATCTGGAGTTCCAGTTTTCAGAATTGGCAGTAAACTTTAGAATTGACAAGGGCATTCGTGAGTCCTCAGAGATGGCCACACGAGTAAGTATAAAAGTTTATTTGAAATGTGCTAATTCCTTGTCAAGGTAGAAAAGCGCTTTTCTTGAGAATTTCTAAAAAAAAAAGGCTACCAAGTTTTAACTATATAAATATAAATTAACCTATATAAATTTAACAACGCATTTCGGATATGCGTTGTAGTACTGGCTGAGCATCAAGCCAGTGACTTAGATTAACATATATGTAATTTTCTGGCTTTGTTTTTACATACTGATTCTTTGAACTACATAGAGAATAAATAAATAAACACAAATTGCTGCGAATTATATAAACGAAAGACGAAAGGCTGTTTGGCTTATATTAAACCAAACAGCCAAAATCATACACTCGAAATACCGTAGCCACCTTTACGCACTAACATTTGGTCGCAGTGGCAGGGCAGCTGGCGAATAGAGATCAGTGAACGAATAGGCCAATTTCTTCAAAAATGAATCATGCTTAAATCTATAATGGACGGATTCAATGTTAAAATAAATTCCGTTGCTTGATATTTGCTTATACAAGTCCTTTTGTCTTCTAATACATCTACCATAAACATAAAAATCGGAAAGTATTGGTAGCGTGTCGTTCTTTTTCGGATTTTTTATTAGGGAAGACAGGAAAAGTGAACCTCAAAAGCAAACGTAATTCATCAAATACATCTGATATCCAGGCTAGGGGATTTCAGTGATTCTCATAAGACCAGTCAATGGGATCTCTGCCAAATGTGTTGCTGTGGCCTTCAAGCATAATAAAACATGTCATGCTTACATGATCAGTAGTAGAATTACGACATCTAAGATGTCACAACTTCATCGCTAATGGGGACCCGTTTCGACGATACGTACCGAGTTTTACCGTTTGGTAGGGTTGAGATACTATTTTGTCCATTTGTGTTATTTATGTTAAAGCGGTCGTGTTATCTTGTTTTAGGGCTACCCTATTTAAGTAAAAATTCAATCTCCTAGCATTGTTTCTTTTTTTAAGATAAACTTGTGGCAAGTAGTATTGCCTAAATGGTTAATAATATTGGAGAACTTTGTTGGGTAACGAAGCGTAGTCTGGAGAGTCAAACTATGGTTATATCATTGTTAATATTTCGTATATCTTCGGTTACGAATGGGCGTGAATGATATCAAGCATTTTCATATCGTGATGAATTATCAAGCATTTTAGTTCAAGCATGCAGCAACTCGCGTGCTACAGCGTTGAAACGGCCTTGCAGCGGGGATGGATAAGGCTGTTTCAAGCCAAGGCCGACTGGGGAAGAAATCCAGTGTCTCGCCTTCTGGCTCATTGCCTGTTTAGGTGAATGCCAGAAAGGCGATAGCTTCTTCAAGCCAAGGCCGACTAGGCTACAAACAAATCGTGTGCCTCGCCTCCTGGCTCATTGGCAGGTTAGGGGCACGCCAGAAAGGGGATGGTTTCTTCAAGCTAAGGCCGACTGGATAGGAATCGCATGTTTCGCATTAAGAAGCGCACGTAGCTCTTGGGTGGCCAGACCGTTGCCTGAAGCCTAACGTCTGCAAGGCTGCAAGGATAGTTTTGCAGTGAATTTGAAACTGTGTCGTGGCGAAGATCACGCGTAGTAGCTCCAGGGTATGATGGATGACGGTGTGTGGTCCTAGGTTCAATATGTACATGTACTTAAGTTGCTTTATTGTAGGGCGTTTGGCTATGGGCCATGGCTCCAATAAATTCATTATTCCCCGGCCCTTACGAAAAAGAACGTACTGCACTCTAATCATTTGCTTGATCGTGTTAGATATGGAATGTCCGTCATCAGCATAAGAGTTGAAGCATGAAAACTTTTCGAGCGTAGCGAGACGACGTGAAATGAGCGAGCGAACCGAGCGACTCCGCTAGTAAAGTATTAAGCACTAATAAAGTATGTGCGGACCATAAAACGGAGCCATGATCCGGTAACAGGTATCTTCCTAGAGTCTCCATAGTCTCTCACTAAGACTTCGCTTTTTTATCCTCATCAAAATTTGTCATCTTCCCATTCTCGAATATTGCTCTCAGATTGCCGGATCTTGTTGCTATGTTGTATACTGCTCTTCTAGTGGGTTCCTAGAAGAGTGGAAGCAAGTATTGTTAATAAGAAGGGCGTGTTTAATTTGTGTGCCATCTGTGGAATTTTCCCTAATAGAATATTTTTTCCTTTTGTTCTTTATGTTTGTCCTTGAATGATGTTTCCACTTACTTGCCTGGAGTGTTTACTGATGACAGAGTTAGTTGATTTTTTTCTTGATTTGACTTTTGTCACGCATCAGTTGTTTCGTTCTCAAGTTCCGTCAGTTACAGCTTTGGGATATGGCGATAATTACCAATGCAAGATAATTCAAGATCTATCTATGGAATTCACTCAAGGCCATATAATCAGCCTATAAAGTTTTTTATCCTTGGATGAGAGGAGTCGGTTTGATGTTTATGTTAACTTCTCTATTACTGATCCAATTGTCAAAACTGGTGGTTTGAATGAGTTTTACCGTACTAATTTCGGTGGTATTCGGTTTTATAGATTATTATTCGATTGTTATAATCATTAGTAAGTGGGAGGATAGCATTTCTAAGGACTGATAGTAATGTCTTCCATTTTTCGAAGGGCTGTTACAATTTCGCAAAAGAGGTCTTCACAATTTCTCTCCCGTGCTGCCTTCATCCGCTTTCGTCCCCCCCCCCCACCTAAGTGAGAATCATACTAACGAATCAGACAATAGTAAAGGACTGTCGTAAGTCCGGTTTTATTGCTAAGTTGGTTACTGGGAGTGAAATTGAATTCCTCTGTGATCCTCCATTCTGGTCCCGCTAAGCGTTTCCCCGTACCAAAAAAAGTATTAGTACTTTTGGCACTGATATTTAATTACTAAAAAACTTTTTAAAAACGGATGCAAGCAAAATTGTACATGTAGGCCTAACATTACCGTGACATAAACCTGAGACCATTGGGACTAGTTTTGTTGATGTTCAATTCATCACACTTCTGGAAAGTAATTTCACTGGATGGTAAGAGGGGGATTCACCAGATTTTTTTATTTAAAAATATATCAGTATGATAAAAAAAATGCTGTTTTCACTGCTGGAATTATACAATTAACATTGATGTTTAATCACTAAAAAAAAAAAAAACAAGTTAGCAATATTTTACGTGTAGGTCTGAACCAAATTGTCGGAACGTTTTGTTGACGTTTATTTAGTCACACTTTTAAGACTAAGTTTCTCAGGATAGTAAAAGGTGTTACAACTCGCAGGCTGCTTTAATTAAGTTGGCGTCGGGTTTATTCAATGTTTCATTGATGAGTGGAAGGTCCTCAAAGGCGCCACGTCTTATAGCATCTGTAGGCAAAAATATATAAAATCCGACCTACGTAAGGCCTGAAGAACTGACTCTAAACTAGTTCTCAGTGTTCCTGCAAAAGTAGAGAAATTGTTTTAAAGCCAAAGGTATCAACAGAACGAGCACTGAGATCTGCATGCACTTACTTACCTTGCAAATCTCTATGTTTTGTACATATCATTCTAATGTAAGGAAAGAAGCTTCAATTTGGCAGCGGATTAAGTCATAGAAGTAAACAAATCTGTGGGTTCAAGGACATCTTGCGCAAAACAGGCATAAGGATCATGTTGATTTCTGCCCGGCCGATGTGGATAAAATACAAAGATTCCAGGCCCCGACTAACAAACCCCAGCATGAACACAGCCAGCATGTGAGATATGACCACGGGACCAGGTAAATATAAGGATGGCATGACTCGCTCTACTAACATGTAAGAAACTCTACGCAACGATCGTTTTGAATGGTTATAGCCTACCATGGTTTGTATGTATTAACTTAATCATTAGTCAGTTTAGCCTGTACGTTTGTATCATAAAAGGTACTATTGCTTTAATTTTCAAAATTAATCTTTTACTATCCATACATATCACTACAAACGATAACCTTATCAATGTTATCAGCATTTGTTCAGTTTTGACAATTTTAGTATTTTTGTCCGGATAACAAATAACACATAGTTATAAAACATACTTATAAATTTTTAGGCGATGTTTTTTCCCCCAGAAGATTTTGTAATTGCCAAGTATTTTTCATTGCACAAGTCAGGATTAATGAAGAATTTTGGAATCACCACTTCATATGCTATACAACCAATGCAAGTAAGCAAACTTTTGTATTTGATCAGAATCGTCAATCAACCAACATAATAAAGTTCTTTCATGTAGTCCGTACAAACAGACATTTTAATGTAATTATACATTAAAAATTAATGATCTAAATTAACACCTACCATTTAAAAAAAGCCTTTGGGGTTACAAGTTCTTTAAGTTGATCAGATCAACAAATAATATCTACAATGATAAACATTATTCCTACTCGTGTGGCATTGTGTAACGTAACAAACATCTAGAACAGCTTGACTCATAATATGGCAACAATTCAACAACAATAAAGCGCCAACAAGAATATTGCTATCAAATACATTGCATTCATGTTAAAAAAATTGAAAAACTAAGAGGAAGATGAAGGGAAGAAACGGAAAGCACTGTTCACTGTTACGGGCATTTAGATAAGACAATGAATTCTGTCCAAAAAGAAGAAACCACCACAGAAACAGGCAACACCCCTCACATAATCAGTGCTAGGTTTTTTGATAGTTACAAATAATTGATTACTCTCTTAACTCGACCCAAGTTGCGCCTTTTTAATGTATGGAACACTTTTAAATTGCGCTCGAATACATTTAACTGCTACGATTTAGAAAAAGGTTATAAGAAAAACTTATCTCTGATATACGTACGTGGTAATGCAGTTTTTCAGACGAATTACCAAACACCAGCCATGCGAAGAGTCCACAAGAGTTGTAAAGTGTGTGTTGAATTGTTTACGAAGAATGATTTTTGCTGTTGCAACGACTAACTTATGCAGGCAAGTATAGAAAAAAAACTGACAAAACTGTGGTGTAACTTAAATTATATCATTAACAGTTTTTACCGACTGAGTATTGAATTTATAGTTTTTTGATACACTTTCGTGGCCGGTATTTACAACTAATAGCTTAGGTTCCAGAAGATGGGTGAAAGGATTTCCCTGTTTTTGCCGCGTACCGCAAAAACACAGAGACTGTAACATTTACACACTGAATGCAGAAAATCGTGTTCCTCACGATAAACGACATTAGGATAATGGATGCAAGCGCATTTAAGCACGTACAGTACGATTTTATGAGACGCCCTGACGTGTTCATGAACTTACCAACAATGAAAAAAAAAACAATTTAAATGCAAAGTGAAGAAAACATATCACTAGCAATAACGCAACGAAACCCGGCCAATGCAGTCACAAATCAGTGGAACACTGTTTCAAGACCAGAAGGATTAAGGCTCGCGTTGAGCCTTCCCAAGTGGTCTGAAAACAGTTTCCTAAACCGTCAGAAATTATAAAATTTGTTTAAGAATACACGAAAATATTGGCTATTGCTTGCTTTGTAAATATGGATATCTACCTATGCCAAGACTTGAATAGTCGGAACAGTAAGATAAGATAAAAACACGAAGGCACAATGCATTAAACCATAAGTAAAGGTAGTTGCTTCTATTATGAAGCTGATAGCATACATTGGCTCCATTCTTCAAAAGGAAACGCTGAAACATAATAAAAACACACAGCGTCTGCATTGGCTTTTGTCTGCACCCATTTTGTATCCCTCATAGTTTGATGCTGACAGCATACACGGACTCATTTTTCAAAGGAGAACTAAAAAACAAACAAAAAAAAGCAGACACAGAATGTCTCCGAGTCTCTTTTTATTCTGTGCCCATTTTTTTGAGACGTTCCGAGTTCTTTCTTTCACATTTTGCTTTGATAAATGATTCCACTGTTTGCTGTCAGATTCAATACACTACCGTACCTTTACAGGATAGTCCACAAAAAAGCAACGGCAGAAATATCTTATAAAAAGTTAAAATAGAGACCAGTTTTCTGGATCCAACATACAATTCCGATTGCAATATATTTGCGCGTAAATTTGGAAATTTTCTGAAAAAATACTTGCAGTATTTCAACGACATTACAGCAGCTAAAATGGTTTTATGTCCCAACTTTTGGCTGAATGAACTGTGACATAGCATGCTGCTATAAATTCTGATTTCATATAAATTTTTAATGAAGACGAAATAGAAGAGAAAATATAATTAATGAAGGCCATGGTTATTACTGATGTGTAACTAGTCATGTTGTACGGTAAATGAGAAATGTATTGCAAGGCTGTCTCAGTATGGCTCAGCGATACGACCTCGACTACCAACTACTGAGACCAAGACTACTGCTGTCACAACGTCTGTTGAAGTGAGGGGTTAAGGCGTAATGGTGCATCGACAGCAAAGTCATTAGCGCCAACCTCAGTCATGGTGAAGGGTTTGGAGAAAACAGGTTGTGTCAGAATGGGAGCAGACATTAATCTAGCCTTAAAAAGATGAGTCCGATTAACACTCAGAAGGTCAAAACCAAATCTTAGAACAGTTTAAAAGTTTGAATAAAGAACGAGCAACTACAGAATATGCTTCGACATACTTTCTGAAGAAGCCAGTTAATCCCAAGAAAGAATTAAGCTTTTTAACCCTTGTTGGAGACATCAACCTGCCAATAGCAGCAATCTTTGCTGGATCTGGATGAATTCCCTTTTCAGACAAAATAAAGCCCAAGATTCGAGCTTCAGTTCTGCACGAATGAAATATTTCAACATTCACTTTCAAATTGCCAAAAGCAAGAAATCTCGAGACAAAGTCAAGTTTCCTCATGCGTTAGCCCACGACACTATTCACGGGCACCAGGTCATCTTGATATTGAAATAAACTCATAACGTTAGTGGTACGGCTAAGTTCATCGATAAACTTTACTTTCATTTCGTGACCAAACCTCATAGAGTTAGGATGGTAATGGGCACCAGAATGTTGAATGTAACCAGACAACTTGATGTTCATCTAGAGGAACTTGTGGGAGGCGGAACGAAGATCGACAATAGTGGGGTGTTTGGGGGTACCTAATTGGGGAAGAATCAACTCAATAGAAGTGGAGCAGTAGCAGCATTCATGGTGCAAAAGTTAACCAAATACCTTAACTCACCATTTGGCTTAGGCTTAAGAAAACACGGACTCAAAAAAGGACTATCAGATGGTTTAATACTACCCTCATCCAGTAGCTTCTTAATAACCTTGTGCAACTTCTTTAGTTTGGAAGGATTAACCAGAAAAGATCTAGTATAGTTGGGATTATTATGCACCATTTGAATGTGCTTCATAGCCGTCCTGCAACTACCCATCTCACACCTGAAAATCGATGAATGTTTACGAAAAATTTCAGCCATGCTGAACTCTGCCAAAGAAGGCAATACAGGCGTCTTTTGCCGACCGTTTTAAGTTTCAGTTGGGGAAAACTTGCTTCCGAATTTTCTTGAAGAGTCCCGAGTTTGTATGTGAATAATGCTTGTTCATTCAAATATTTTTTAAATATATGACAAGGACTAGTGTTAGCAGTTTCACTCTTCTAGTACCCTTCCAACTTTGTGTGGTTAAACCTTTTATTAATATTATTATTATTATTAATAGGATTATTATTAAAAGGATATAGGCTGTCTTGGAGGCTATCTGGGACGATGGCCGTGTTCACGCGATGCCCAAATCTGTTGCTGTTTAGGGCGATTCTGAATGCCACCAACTAATTTCGAGAAGCTCAGTGGAAGCATGAAGTATCAGTGATTCTTCTGAGACACTCCGTGAGTTATTTGGGTGATTTTTGGTGTAAATATGGATATTTTCAATCGCCGTTTAGGCGACGCAGCAAAAGAAATCTACGGAAGTCTATTTGAACCAGCCAACGTTCTTCTACAACGCCTTTGGAAAAACTAAGGAAGCTACCAACGGTCATCGCACAAATAATTTTTAATATGTGTGCAAACATACTTGTGATTAACGAAGATGAATTTCTTACCTGTGCAGGATGCAACGGAAAAATCCACCATGAAAAAAAAATACTCTGGCCTCTTGGAATCAACAATTCCTGGAATAGGAGGGAAAAAAAGGAAAACTTTGATCTGCCAACGATGCAGGGGAACAAACAATCAGGAAAGGATGTTGATCCGAATCATTTGGAAATGACTTTGAGCCCTCCCTCTCTCCCCCCACATCATAAACCACGAATAATTCTTGTGACTTGGAAAAAATTGATAAGCTCAAATCTGCAAACGACAAAATAGTGGAACTACAGTATTTGAAGAACACAAGAACAGATGTACAGTATTGGACAATGAAATTTAGACAGAAAAATGTTGGCTTCTCTTCTACGCTCCTTTATGGATTATAATAATAATAATATATAATAATAGAGTTTTCCACAGAAGGTGGAGGGAAAATAGAAGGGCTGTGTAGCCACTAACACCAGTCCCAAAAACAGTAGTAGGTCGGCTAATACCTCCTTTTCAAAAAGTTGGTGAGGGGAAGACCATTCAGTACACGTTTAAAACCAGACACAGTCTGAGCGGACACAGCATCCTCCGGCAATGAGTTCCAAGCCGGAACCACTCTGATCGCAAAAAACTCTTTGCGGCAATTAAGTCTAGACTGGGGGACCTCAAGTTTCCAAGAGTGACCTCTAGTTACACTCGCAGAACGAACATCGAAGAATGGCAAATCAACGAAAAGAAAACCACGTAAAATTTTAAAAGTAAGCAGAAGGTCAAATTTTAATCTTCGCAATTCAAGTGTTTCCAACCCTGCAACACTCAAACGTGTTGCTGGGTTGGAAACACTTGAATTACTTCCTCCAGGGAGTGAATGGCTGCGAAAGTTTGATTGTTTTCAGATATTGCTTTCAGAAAAGACGAATAAGCGGATTTCACGTTGCAGGTTGAGTGAATGATACATTGTTATGACGATAATTACGACATTAAGTCGGTTTTAGCTGTTAGACAAACTTGGACAACGAGTCCGTTTCTTGCAGGGTGGGTAGAGACGGTCTAAGGAAGTGATGACTTGCAGACTGAGCTTTTATAATTTAGTCTGGATAAGGCAAGGCTTGGTGCTGTTTAAACATGGCGTAATGCACTTAGTCGTTCGCGGGTGTAAAAAAATAGTAATGAATGTTCGCTTTAATGAAGTTACTTTGGTAACTAACCGACAAAATGCAAGCTGTAAATAAAAATTCCGGAAACGTTGGGCTTAGTTTTCCGTTTAAAACTATTGACTGAACCAGCGACAGAATCACCGTAGGGGGAAAGGGCGGGGGGGGGGAGGGGGCGAGAAGACTGCGGCAATTCCCGCCCCAAACCAACCAAATAATATATATATATATATATATAAAGGGGTAGGGCTTCGTTCGTTGAAATCAAATTCGCTATAAGAAGGCCAAGAAGTTAATATTGGAAGCTACAGAAAAAGAAGGCCGACTGAAAAAAAGTCAAAGGCTAAAGAAGCCACGAAAAAAAAATAGCTACGGAAAAAACGGATGGAAACCTAAACTGTTTACTGTTTTCGTCAGTGTTTTGTTTTCATAAGTTGGATTTGGGGGGGGGGGATTGAGGTTTAATGGTGCGTCGACAACTAGGTTATAGCGGCAACCCCAACCACAGTGCAGTAGTCCGGGTTGCCACTGCACCACGCATTACAAAAATATTAAACAAACCTAGGTAAGAAATTTCACTACGAAACGGTTTTTTCCTTCTGCTTTTTCCCTCGGATTAATTTACTTCGGCTATTTTCCCATGGTTATCTCCTGTCTTTTTTTTCACGGCATTTTTTGTCCCCATCGGCTGTTTGTCCATTCCTTTTTCCCTAGTCTTTTGTTCCGCGGCAATCTTTCTCTCCTTTTTTCCAGGTTTTTTCCCCCTAGGCTTGTTTTTCCACGGCTTTTTAGTTACTAAATTTAACGTTTTTTGATGCATTTCATTGAATCAAAACCACAAAATCGACTTTAAAACAAAATCAATTTTAAAACTATTGCTGTATTTATATTCATAACTATGTGGGAGAATACCTTTAAAGTCAATTTAAGACTTTAAAGATAGGTTTGGTTTTGTCAAGCATAACGATACTTTTTTCCTGAGACTGTGAACAAGCCACCACATTTTCTTGGCCTATTTAGATGCCATAAATAGAGATTCGCAGTTTATGTGATAGACTGACTTCATTCTGTGTTCGACAAATTTTATTTTTTCAGTTGCAATAGGAGATATAGTATTGCATTTATTTTGGGGTTATTATTATTCATTTATTGAGTTTCACAACTTCGTAATATTTAAGCATTTCCCGTAACCAGGCATGATTAATCTATGTAGACTTGTAGCTACCCCTTCAGAACTGTCTAAATTTCATTTTCTAATACTGTACATACAAGCATAGAAAATGAAAACAAAGACATTATGAAGAATAATGAAAAAAAAAACAAATGCAAAACCTGGGTAAATTGTTGTTAGCCTACTCTACAAAAATCACAGAGACCAATGCTGAAATCCTAAAAAGTGTCGAATTTATAAATAAGAAATACGATGAAGTGATACTATGGCTGCAACAAATGGAGGTCTGTAATAAACAGGTGAACATAAAATTGGACAATCTAGAAAAAAATTACAAAACCAACCCCGAAATGAAATTAACCTAGGGAGAAATAATGAAGACGAAACAGCCACTCAGGTAAAATACGATTAAAATACTAAAGCAATCACAAGCAGAGAGTAAGCAATATAGTAGAAACCGGAATATCGAGATCTTCAGTGTGGAGACAGAACCCAAGGAGGACCTACGCGACACAATTAACAGGATTGCTGACGCAATTTAACTAAGAGACTTCAACGATAACTGGATCGATAAAGCACATCGTCTTCCCCAGAAACCCAACAAGACTCCATCTAAACTTATAGAGTTTAGAAGCAGAACTGAGAGAGGTGGATGGCTGAATAATAAAAAAAATTGGCCGTAGCAACAGTGACGTTTTCGGCAATAACAACACAGACCGCATCTTTATTAACGAACATCTCACACCCTTCTATAAAGGCATACTGTGGAAAGCAAAACAGGAGCTTAAACAATCTTTTAAGTTCATTTTGGCTTAAAGAGGGTAAAATTCATGTAAAACAAGATGAAACGGACAGAAAACCAAAATCAATCAAAAACGAGGATGACCTGGCTTCATTATCAACAACTTGAAATAAGAGTGATGAAGCACTACATTGATACATTGTGAAAATTAAGTACAGAATTCAACTTTGAAAAAGAAATACTGCCATATGGTAACATTAATGTAATCTGTGAAAACTTAGATGAATTGGATGATCACATAAATGTTAGCTCGACCAATGATTTTAAATGTTTACACACTAGGCATTATTAGGCTATCAGTGTCAAATAAACTCGCCAACAAGAGAATAAATAATAAATAAAAACAGTAGAAACATACTACAACAATCACGCATAGATCATATATTCAAAAAGAAAAAAGTGGAAATGCAAAAGGCGGAATACTAACTGAAAAAATTGCAGATAATTATATTACTACGGCTTGGATTTTGAATTAAAAAATAATAAATAATAATAGAAATAAAAATTGTAATAATAGTACATTTTATTGGAAATATGATGATAAAAAAATAGAACAAGAAATGACTCAAATAAATTGGAATATACTAAATGAAAACCAAGAACCAAATGAAATTTACACTGAAATTATTGAATGGATTAATATTATATATGAAAAAAAAAACTAATGAAAATTAAACCTAAAATACAGAAAATAAATTAAAGAAAAGAATGGATAACAGATGATTTATTACAAAAAATAGAAAATAAAATAAATTATGGAACAGAATTTTAAAAAATAAAGGAGATGTAAATAAAGTATTAATAGAAGAATATAAAAAAAGAAAAAAATGAACGTAAATAAAATTATAAAATCATGTAAAAATGATTTCTATACAAATAGACTGGATAGCTTAAATAAAAATAAAAAATAAATAAAAAACGGTGTGAGACGTAATAAAGGAATTAGAAGGCAAAGAAACCAAAAAATAATGATGAAGAAATAAAACCAACATTTGAAGATAAAAATATTATTGAAACTGTGAATGAATTTAATGAAAACTTTGGAAATCAAATATCGGTTCTAAAGAAAGAAAATGAAACCGAGAATAAGGAATATAAAAAAGGGTAATTCTCCAAAAATATAAAAAAACAATTCAAGAAAGAAAAAATTAACATAAGATCAATGGTAATAGAAGATGCTAATAAAATAGAAATTATAAACCTTATAAAAGAATTGAATAATACATGGGCAGCAGGAGTAGATAATATACACACACATCATATCAAAAATCCTAAGGAGAATACATCAAAAGCAATATGAAAACTTGTAAATGCAGTGATAAACAAAGAAATCTGGCCCGACAAATTGAAAATACAAGTTATAAGACCTCTTAAGATCTCTTAATTGAAGTTAATTAATAACAACAGGTTTAAATCAAGGAAAGTATATTGGTGGAATACTTATTGATTAAAAAAAATTGATACGATTGATGAGATGAACCGAAATATCTAGTTTTTATGTACATTTGTGAACTTTCCTAGATTTGACTTTATAACAATGAGGACTAGCTTCAACAAAATTACAGACAGGAGTATCCACCAAACTTTGAAGAAGCTTGTACTTCAAACGATGAAGATCAATATACCACCGCGGTCATTCATAAAAACTAACTTCAACATAAGCCTTATGCATGAGGTTTGTTCCCAAAGTAAAGCAAACTGGCAAGGTTTTGCAAACTATGAAAGAATGTATAAAAGTCTTACCTGGTAACACAATCTCTAAAGATGGCCAATCACAAGTTGTAACAACTTCACCATTGCCTGTAAATAAACTAAAGGGTAATGGATTTTTTATAACTTCAACCTTAAAATAAGCCAAAAATTCCCCCGATGCCAAAGAACAAGGAACCACCCGAGTCCCAAATGGCACTACCAGAGTCCCAAATGGCATTGAAGACAACAGACAAAGTTGTTTACATAACAAGGGTTTTGGGACCAATGATATATTGATGCATCGAATCTAAAACAAGGTTCCTTGACAGAGGCCCAACCACAACCCAACACAAATCAGTCGAGGCAGTCATTTTCCCAAGTTAGCCCCTCTAATAACTGACATAATAAAAGCTGGAGCTAGAAAAATGTAGAAATATGCCCATGACCTCGACATCTCCAACAAACAATGGATGACTGCTGATCCTGAGCTTTTGGCCAACTTTGACCCTGTACTTGACTTTCATCCTGATCCTCATTCTCTACCTGATACAGACCTAGTGCACTTTTATTGTCACCCTGAAAACTTGAGTTGTTAACATTACTAGAACCAGCAATTGGAACTTTCACAACACCCACCCTGAAAACTTGAGTTAACATTACTAAAACCAGCAATTGGTTTGTTCACAACACCACGTGAAGAAGGTGAGACTGAATTGCAATCCCTCAATTGCAAAACACAATCAAACTTTTGAGAGGTAATCATTGCAATCTTATTTAATAGTGCAAAACTCAGAGTCTCACCTAACCATATTTATTTAACATGTAAACAAACAAACAATTGAATTTCAATGACAGATTATAACCACAATAATTTCCAATTACCAAAACATAACATGTAACGCAAAATTCGTACAATCAAGAATTTTTTTGATTGTAGTAGCTGGTGATCAGCTACTACAAACAAAAATATGCAAATGCTTTAACCATTACAGTTTATTTTACTTTGCCTTAGAAAATTTTGAAAAAAAACACAAAAAAGAGAATACAAAATCTGTAATTAAGTCACACCAGTTATGTTTAGGATTTTTTCCATAAAAAACAAGAGATGCACGAGAAAATAACACTAGCTCCCAATTAACCTAACAAACAAACAAAACAAAAAACAAAATCAAAACAAACAAACAAACAAAAAATGTCAAGCCACGAAAAATTACCAAAACCCAATTTAGAGGTGTGGTAAGAGTTAAACCACGAAAAATTTATAGTTCGGTAAGAAACCATGGTTTTCGTGTTGCTGGACCCTTTTATTTTGAGGCCCACAAATCGACACGGCATACTGAACATATGAGCAGAACTGTGTTCAGGATTGTTTTTCACATGCTTGTGGTATTGAGAGTTTGGGTTGTCACAGTAACGGGAAATATCAAAACAGAGATATGAAGACATTTTAATAATTTGTAATGTGATGTAAACGTATTGTCTGCTGCGTAGCTTTATTTCGTGTGAATAGCTTTGTCATGCTATCTACATCATTAAGGACGTACGATGTGCGTGTGTGTTTTTACGTCTACTCCTCTGGAACCAAAGCAGCTACAAAGATGGGAGTAGGACCAAACGAAATATAATTAAATTGTGCTCAGCTTAGGTCCATTTTCATCGCTGTAACTTGATATTATGGCCCTCAAAAACGCGAAAACCCTGAAAAAATAACTTCAAAGTTTTTTTTTAACCCTCTTGATATTTGTTCATGACGTCATAGTTTGTTCATGAAAACCTCCTCGAGCGAAGCAAAATTATCTGGAGAAGGATGCACAGAAAAATAACCTAAAATAACGACGTATTTTGCCAAGGGTGCCAAACATTCGTGTTTCTAAAGCACGATGGTTCGTGGATTGAGCGAGCAGAGCGAGCGATTTTCACGTAAAGTAAACGTTTTCAATGTGTGTCTCGCTTTGATCTCTCTCAATCTTTCACCTCTGACCTTCATAGAGGATTACTTCTGGAGGAGAAGAAGTACAAATGTGCAAACAAACAAATCGTATGTTTTGAATTATATAGATGAAATGCAGGTACGCTTATGTGATGGACGAAGTGTGAGCAATAATTACATTAGTTTGCATCGAAATAATCAGCCATATGATTTTGTGATGCTCTTGGAATCAAAGAAATTACTGGAAGCATGGATCAACGCGCACGTAGCTCTCGGATGGCCAGACTGTTGGAATGATTTATGGTTATATGTGTTTATGAAGTGAAGCCTTACGAAAAACGCGTACTGCACTCTGAACATTTGCTCGATCGTTTTAGATGTGGAATAGATGTCAGCAGCACAAGAGTTGCAGCATGAAAGATCCTTGACCGTAGCGAAACGACACGTATGAGCGAACGAAACGAGCGCCACCGCTAGTTCATATCAGTAAGGACGTACGATGTGCGTGTGTTTGTACGTCTACTCCTCTGGAACCACTTACAAACATGGTAGTAGGACCAAACGAAAGATAATTAAATTGCGCTCAGGTTAGGTCTATTTTAATCGCTGTAACTTAATATTATGACCCTCAAAAACGCGAAAAACCCTGACAATTTAACGTCAACGTTTTTTTTAACCCCTTATGATGTTTGTTCATGACGTTATAGTTTGTTCATAAAAAACCTCCTCGACCGAAGAGAGATGATGTGGAGAAGGATGCACGGAAAAACTGACCTAAAAGCACGACGTATTTTGCAACACACCACATATAGATCTTAAAATTGGTTTTGTATTAACTGACTTGATGCATGGAAAAATCAAAACAATAGATTTGGTTTTAAAACGGTGTCAAACATTCGTGTTTCTGAAGCATGGAGGTGCATTGATTGAACGAGCAAAGCAAGAGATTTCCACGTAAACTAAACATTTTCAATGTGTGTTTCGATTTGCTCTATCAATCTGTCATCTCTCACCTTCGTAGGGGATTACTCTGGAGGAAAAGACGTACAAGAGTTGAGCATGAAAGCTCCTCGAGCGTAGCGAGACGATGCAGAATGAGCGAGCGACTCCGCTAGTGAGGATTTAGGGTATACATATGAGATTCCTTTATCGGGTCTAAAGACTATATTTTGGTCGCTATGTTAAAGGTTATCCTCCGAGAATTATTTTCAAAAGAAGAAAATATGTCTCCCTTGTGTTCTTTTGATTGTCGCCCTTTCTGTTGTGATTAAAATAAGATTCCCAAATGTTATTATTTTATTGGAATATGTTGAAAAATATTGTTACTTGTCAGGAAGAAATGAAGATTTAATTTTATGTGTTTTGAAAAATTTACTGGGTTACCAGTAGTACAGTATGTACTTCGTCAGAATTTCTAAGTATTCAGGATTCCAAATTTATAGTGTTGCATGTTAGATCGATAAATGAGAAAAGGTGTAATTTCTTCCGGAATAAATGGCCGATTTCTGGCAAATCCAAGCTCAACAATACTTTTCGGGGTTTCAAGCAATGTAGATTATACAATATTTCATTCCAATCCGACCTATCGTTTGTGCTCAGCAGTACTACAGAGTGTAGCCAATCAACAACATTTTGAAATTTGATGTACCTTACAGACTATGCTGTCACTGTCTGGTCACTCTGCTCCACCAACAATGGAAAAGTTGTATAACACTAATAGTGCTATTTAACCGTATCATGACACTATACAGGGTATTTAAGTTGTATAACACTAATAGTGCTATTTAACCGTATCATGACACTATACAGGGTATTTCATCTCAACAGTCCCAAAGTGAGCGGAAGAATAATGATAGGGAATTAGATTCCCTGCCCACACCACTATTGCTATTGCCTTACCTGTCAATTCCCGGCACTCTTGTGTAGCGTCGGTGGCCAAAAGGGTGGAGTGTAATTTTTTTTAGCTTGGTCAACTTGTTAGTGAGTAAGACTCGGCATTACTTGGTTTTTCTCACAATGAATTGTTATAACAATGGCGCACCCTGTGGGCAGGTGCTTTCTGTCTTAATGTGGTACGGTTACTGACTTGATTAATTACTGCTTGTGACAACAGTTTCCCCATGATCAACACTGCTTTTAAAAGTTGCGCTCTGTATTGCTTCCTTTCCCGTTGTAGAACTTCTTTCTCTCGCTACGGCCCTTCTCTCCTTTTTTCCCGCTGCCTTCTTCCATTGAGAGATAGACGTGGTTTTGCAAGGCTTTCCTATTCTTTGAACGCTGCCATGTTTGATTTTGGGCCTAAACCTAATTTGATAAACCGGCTTATGACTGAATGCTTCCTAGCAACTCGTTTCTTGCTCAGGATTCCAGCCTTGATGACGGTCAAGCTGCAAATGAATTGAAGGGTATGGTCATTTTCGTACTGATATGATGGTGTTCCCACTTTCCCCGGCAACCGACTTGGAGTCCATGTATGAACTGTGAGCTATTGTCCATTCCAGCCGATTGATCCCCAGCAGTTAGACCTGATGCGTCATTTCTTGGTTGCGCATATAATTGGCCGAGCGAGAGTCGAAGTAGAGAGGAAGCACTCATTGCAGATGAATAAAATGTGCAGACGGAAAGTATGTTCCTTTCTTCCTTTCTGTTTGTGGTACGTAGGCCGTGAAAGAGATCCATCTAGACGGTTTGGAGTAACCTGAGATGAACTTGATTCCAGTCCTCAGGGTCAT
>JAHWFP010086640.1:18052-28973 GCA_023313725.1 Lithobius niger
TCCAAACCTGTGGAGATCGAGAAATAAAAGGCAGTAAAGAAAACAGAATGTAAATGATCAAGACGTTAAGGAGATAAGGTAAAAATTAAGCGGGCGTTCCAACCCTTTAGTACTTCATTGCGCACACCTGTGCATACTGTTACGCCATTCAAAAAGAATAAACCGAAACAATGGGAAGGCATGTGATACTACCACCACTACCATACACCCATGCACTTGGATATTTTATCCCTTGAGGTAAACATTTACCTTTGCTATGTGTTTCCTTTGTGACCTAATGGTGGTATGCACTGAAGTTCCCAAGGGTTGAAATGCCTGCCTTATTTTACCTTTTCTTCTTACTGCCCTACTTTCGTCTCGACCATTGTTAAAACGATGCTGTATAAATCCAGTATTCGCACAGTTGAAACAATGCTCAACAATGGTTGCATACTTATTCTGCATTTTTTCCATACATTCCACATAAAAAACGATCAAGCAATTTATCAGAAATTGCTGTTTCTGATAACAAACGCTGATTTTTGTTTGCTTAGCTCACTCCATCAACGCAAATATTTCTTCAGAAGCGTGAATGAAGCAATGTAACCACCAAGAACCACACATCACTTGTAATTTGTGTTAGTATACACTTTATATAGGTTTTCTTGTTTTACTTATTTTAAGAATATTGTTCTTTACGTCCTGCTCAGTACAGATTTTTCGATGGGCGTCTTATCACTTCACTTTCTGATGACCCCTCACTTGGAGAAACATCTGCAGAACGTAGAGTGAAACGCTACGGTTTGAATGTTAATCAAAAAATCATCAGCGTAAAAACAAAATGAAAACTGTAATAGCATGAACAAACTATGACGTCATGAACAATTGTCATAATGTTAAAAAAACACTTTAAAGTAAATTGGAGGGTTTTCGCGTATTTGAAGGTCATAATTTCAAGTTACAGTGATGAGAATAGCCCTAACGGAAGCGCAATTTAATTCTCTTTCATTGACTTCGATCCATGCTTCACGTAATTTATTTGATTCGAAGACCATCATAAAATCATGTACTGATTATTTCGACGCAAACTAATTGCTCACAGTTCGTTCGTCACATTCCTCAGCATATCTACATTTCACCTACATAATAATAATAATAATAATAATATATAGAGACGATGCTCGAGGCATCCACCCACCCAAATTCCCCGGCGGCAGATGTTAAGTGGAAGAAGTACCACCATTATTACAGTTGTTTTTTGCCGCATGAGGGAGGAAACCGGAGTACCCGGAGAAAACCCTCGTGCAACGGGCGGGAAACAACTGGAGAAAAACCCGTACATATACACTTCCCATCGCCAGGATCGAACCCGGGTCTGTACGAAGCCAGAGATGTACACTGGGACCAGGACGCCTATCGAATCTGACGCCCCAGTGCTCGCAGCTACCCGTGCACCCATTATTCCAAACATACGATTTGTCTGTTTACACGTTTGTACGACTTCTCCTTCATAAGTAATTCCCTACGAAGGTGAGAGATGAAAGTTGATAGAGCAAAGCGAAACACACATTGAAAAGGTTAAGTTTACATGGAAATCGCTCAATTTGCTCGTTCAATCCACGCAACTTCGTGCTTCAGAAACACGAATGTTTGACATCGTTTTAAAACCAAATCTATTGGTTTGATTTTTCCATGCATCAAATCAGTTAGTATAAAACCGATTTTAAGTTCTTTATGTGGTATGTTGCAAAATACGTTGTCCTTTTAGGTTATTTTTTCGGTTCATTCGGCCGCATGTCGCTCCGCTCCAGATCATCTCTCTTTGCTCGAGGAGCTTTTCATGAACAAACTATCATGTCATGAACGAACATAAAGAGGGTTAAAAAAGCTTTGACTTTATTTCTTCAGGGTTTTCGCGTATTTGAGGGTGATAATATCAATTTACAGCGATGAAAACAGGCCTACACTGTGCGCAATTTAATTAACTTTCGTTTGGTCCTACCCCCATCTTAGTAGGTGCTTTGGTTCCGGAGGAGTAGAGGTACAAACACACAAACAAACATACAAACAAACACACACGAACATCATACGTCCTTAATGATGTAGATAGTAGTTTGATGACCTTGAAGTATGGACTCAAGGTCGACTCAGGTTACGCCAATGGATTGTCCTTAATATCTTTAACATTACATCATATAGCACGACATCAGATATTCTTCCTCTCCCATTGCAACCGTTGAGATAAAACGTCTTATGGTAGCAATCGCCATCGATTGGTGATGCTTATAAAGGAAGCAACCGCCCCCAATTCAGTGGGTTGTGACTAATATTTAGGTCAATTTTTTCTATGTCATTAGCACTCAGGATCAATTGATTATTTCATGCAGCAGCACTGGTTAAAGAATAAGGATTTGCTATGTCAGCGTGAATTTGTAAAAGATGCTGAGCTTTACCGAGTAAAACACATAAATAATTTTATTATGACGATCTTCATATGACGTATAAACACTGTCATATTTATATTACAGGTTGCCATTCATGAATGAGTTTTCAGAAATTCATCTATGCAATTCTATTGAAGAAACCACTCGAATGATGACAATAATATATAATGCAACAGCAGCCTTTAAACGCCAGAACTGCTTGTGCCAACGGAAATGTAACAAAATTGTGTACGATATTGTCTCAACGTCTGGGTATCAAAATTTCCATCCTGATTCCAAAATCATGGAAGTGTATTTTCACGAAAACCAAATCTTAATGAGTCGTGACGAAATAAGTTATTCTTGGCATATGCTTTGCACCGACATTGGAGGCGCAATTGGACTGTGGATGGGAATTTGTACATTGCAAATCCTCGAAATTACTGTCAGTTACATTTCAAAATTTTTTGCAGCGTGCACTGAAGGACTGAAATGGAAGCAAAAGTCATCAACACATCCACAAAGATTGGCAACATTTAACACCACACAATCTTTCGAGGATGACGTAGATACTATTGACATTGTTGGTCTAAGAAAGGTTTGGCGAAAAAAAACATATATTGGACTGAGAATTGTCTGGTTTGTGATTTTTGTGTTGACTCTTTTTGTGAGTCTTTACCTCTGCCAAGAAAGAATTTCTCGGTCTGTTTCAAACCCTATGGCTACTAATCTATATTACACCCAGTTTGAAAAAGTAGCATTTCCAAATGTGACTATTTGTCTAGAACATCATGACAGAAGACCATCTGATCCATACTCAAAATGGTTTGGGAAATACGTTGAAGTTCATAGAATAAGAGCAGATAAATGGGTAAGTTGATTTGTGAGTCATTAGAAATTCTTGGGTGGTTTGGTGGTCATTTTCAAATTTTTTTGATCAACTTCCTGAATTTTTATTGCTTTGACATTTGTTATGGAATGCTATCATGTACTAACTTGCAGAAAATAACCAGAAATGCCACGAAGGAAAATTACAACTAAATAAAAGAAATGAAACATATTCCTATGAGTTACAATTTATTTTGCATTAGTATTTTGAATTAATACGATTGGTAATGCATTTTTTTTTCTTTTGCGTTTAGAATGGTTTCCAGCTAAAGTATAATCCCATCACAACAAATATTTCCACTGTGAATGGATACTGCCTTACAGTTTCTTTCAGTATGTTTCAATTTTTTTGGTGTTGTATTTATGTGTTTTTTTACCTCTTTTTCAGCCTTTAATGGTTTTTCTTAATCATACAGTGCATGGTGGAATTATACAAATGTTATTTTACTGCAAACTTAGGGGATTGGTAACACACTTAAGTCAGTGAATTGAAACCTTAGCTAATCTTTATTATAATATCGGAGGCCGGTTAAAAGGAAAGCCTAAAGGAAAACATAAAGGAAAACCACTTTCCCCTCCCCGCGCCCGCAATGAAAATGCACTCTCCCACTCTACCTGCCGCCAAAAAGGAGCTAGGCATGAGTGGTCGATCAATCTAACAAGTCGTCGGGAAAATGTCCCAGGAAAATGTCCCGGGAAAATGTCCCGGGAAATGTGACCAGCCCCGTGCATAGCACGGGCTTCCTTTAGTAAATAAATAAATATGAACGTCTGTGTGCGTGACATGTGTGTGCGTGTATGCGTGCAATCATGCGTGTGTGTGAGCGAGCATGCATGGCATTGAACGAGTGGCAGACGTTTTGAATGATACGGGAAATGTCCCGTTTGGTACCATTTAACATGTCTTGACGAAACTCTATGTGATTTGAAAGAATATGATGGAAACAAAGGCAGGCCTGGTTTATATCATTACATGCATCCCAGTCAATAATAGAAAGTGAGGATTTGAGTTTATCAAAATCCAGTTTCCCAGGAGCCTTATGACTCAAAAATAAATAGACAAAAATCGCTGGAAATAATATTAAGGAAAATTGATTATGATTTTCGCTGTTGGCTTATTTTCAATTTTCCTTATGACTCAAAGGCTTGATCAATTAAGTGCTGGTGCCACAAGTCAGACCATTTCACCTGCAAACTGCAAAAGATAAATTACTCAAACAGGAAATATGTAAAGTTGTCTGGAGTCGGAAAAATGACAGTCTATTTGGGATTCCTTCTGGTCGTCTGTGGATAGCAATAGTTCACTTTCTAACAATGATTAGGTTAACAACTTAACTCCACTTCTTGTTGATCGAGTGGAGGCAGAGCTAAACGGCTTACCTGTGACTGATGCACATCACGTCATATGTGAATTGTTAAAAGAAAAATTTTGCCGTAAGGAAAAAGTAATTAAAACTCACCTAACCTATCTTAGGATTCTAACTAGTTGCAAACGCAAATGTAAACCAGGAAGTAGTGCCTAAAGTAGCAGACGGTTGTACAATGAGAATAATAAACTTGGTAGCCTTAGGTTTAAAAATAAAAGCTCACAAACCTGATGTGTGTCCTGCAGTTTTAAAAGCAATTCCACAGGAGTTCACACTAATTAGGGCACAAAGTTGATACAGTAGCGTCTGAAATGGATTTAAATGGATTACTGAAATTTTTTACAAGCAGAAGTTAAAATGACGTCCGCCTGAATCAGAAGTACAGTACCGCCCAGGGAATGTGACATCAGCTTTTAACTAGAAATGAAATAGACGCCAACATTTCCTGTTCTTAAGTCAGAATGTAGTGGTAGTGAAGCGAATCTTTCTAAACCCAGAAAACAAGACTGATTCTAATTTTATACTGTGACATTGTTTAGGAGTCCATGAGCGAAAGATAATTCATAAAAAAAAGGAAAAAAAAAAGGCATTGCAGGAACTTGCATTGTTCACTGTGCCAAGGACGATATCACTACCTTGTGTGTGCATGGCACAGCGATAAGGAAGAAGGAGTACTTCACATGTGAACGTCACTACCACAGTTTCACGAATGCATGTCAAGAAGTAAGAGGCTAACAAAGAAAGAGTTTAATTACAGATGTCAGCCATTAAGGTAAAAGGACCCCATGGTAACAAAATAGCAAGATATCTCTTTGATGGAGAAAGCCAACACGTTTTTATCAGACGATCCCTTGATGACGAATTACGATTACCTGCTTCAGACGAAGAAACTCTTTATTGAAGAGTTTACACAAACAAAACGGCGTCCGTCATCTCACCGAAGGTGAAGAATTAATTTTCAGTGGAAAAAAAACCGGATAGATTCTGTGGAGTCGACCTATGACTTATTGGCAGGTCATATGGAGAAACTCGTTAGACTAAAGATTTGCTTATTGGTGGATTCCGTAGGATTTAAGTGCTAAAACTTATTTATTTGCTGGATCGGATTAATTTAAGGTCAATTTAACGAAATAAATACATACGCAAACCTATTTACGTTGCCAATAGGACCTCGACCTTTGATTTCAAAGGCGTGGGTTCGATTCCCCGCTCAGGCATTTCGACATATAAGTCCAAAAGGCAACGTAATAAGGTTTGTATCTGTATTTATTGAACTCTTGTTGAGCCTTAGGCTTTTCCGTCCATATTTTAAGGAAAATGATTGGGTTCAAATATTTTTTCCCCTCGACCCACATTGGTAGGATGGGACTATTACTTGATGTTCTCGAATGTTACCTACATAAAGAAAATATGAATCATTCTGAGTATAATAAACGGTCTTCATGGACCTGGATCATTTTTTGAGACTTACAACATAGATCTTCTTAGTTTTAATAAGTATCGAATGAACTCACATCCACATCACTTGCGAGGGATGTTGATATAGACATGGATCTTGGTGATGATAAACCGAAACCTTGTCATTACATATTTACTTTTGCTTAAACAGTTACACTGTAGGATACTATTCAGTTACATCATCCTCGTGTATATCACTCTTGATTACATTTTCGCAATCACCAGCATAGCACTTACAGAGTGGGGTGCAAGGAAGACCATTGGTAAACAAGTGTACTGTCCTTTGTAACCCTGATTTACACGCACAGTTAGTTCATAAAAGCTTGAGGAGCAGGGAGGATTAAACACCATAGGGAGACATAAGTAACTACCTCAACATTCCAAACATCTTGTTCATTTGGAGGTACAATTGGGTAGTTGGCATTGTACAATTCATCATGCATGGCGATGTAATTTGCTTGTGTTATATGAGGCAATGAAGCAGCTGAAAAAGGTGGTAGCATCTCTCCTTCCTCTAAGTTCTTTTAACGAAACAAGTGCAACTTCAATGTTGTCAGGATTTTGGGACCTGTACAGCAGTACACACTTCATAAAAATTTGTCCAACGACAGGAATTGTGGTGGCATCTCCCCATTGATCAGTTTACTTGGGATATGAACTTCGCCCAATTAGCATAAGCAGTCAATGACAAGGTCATCCTCATCTTCAGATAGGTACCAACCCAGGACTTCTTGGTTATACCCACTAATTTACCCCCCCCCCCCTTCCCCACCCCCGATCAGCACTGGAGAAATTGTAAATTGCAATCTGTCCATTATAGTTTTGTGGTTCAATCACTTTTACTCGCTCATTTATTTACATTTATTGGTACTGCATGCCCTTTCCCGTTAAAAACTTAAAATGGGTGCGAGCTCCTACTCTGGTATGGGACACAAGGTCAAGGATAAGTAGTAGTACGTCAATATCAGGTGGATAAACACATATTTCTTGCCATTCACTCTCAGTTTCAGAAGCAAGAACTTGATGAGCAGTCAGTATACCAGCTTCTTTATTTGCATGAGCCACTTTATCACCGTGGCTCTTGATCTTGGTGTCATACATAACGACCAGCTTGAATGCACTGTTCCTAGATTATTGTTTCAGTAACGATTGATCAAACATGCAGGCAAGGCTACGTGAGTTATATAGAATCTCCTTGAGAGTCATGGTGATTTTTACTTCAGGATGGATCTCAAATTCTGCAGATGTCGTTGTTCTTTTTGTCATGTCTTGTTCATCAAATAATGATCCAGATAACGATCAAAGGCCACTCGCCCCTCATTGTAACAAAACATTATCCACTCAATGCTCTTGACAAGCGTTTTTTCAAGGGCTGAAAGCTTCCTCATGGTCAGAATTTTCTTCCAGCACTTTAGTATAGCAGTGGCAAGGATGCTTCCATATATATTTCATAATTATGGTTAGGCAGTGCTATGCTACGAGCTTGGGGCAGGGACAGTTCCAGTCGCGAGTGGCGCTGCGATCACGATCGGTCGAGCTCGTCGGTGCATTAGCATTGAATTCAATGGGCATGATGTGATACGGTCTCGTTTCGAGACGTTGTTACGGCTACGTAAAGCAAATAAAATAATTTTAACAATGAAGAAAGATAATTTATGGTACCTCTCATAACGTAGTGAAGTAAGAAAATGTTTACTCCATTACAAGTATTTTTAAAAACGATTTGAAAACAAGGTTCGCAACGCAACGCGTCATTCGCATTCTCGCCTACTGGTTGCTAGGCAACAACAAGTAACGCAGGCAAGCCATCCAAATTCAGCTACCTAAAAGCCAAACAAACAAAATAATTGTGAAATATTGAATTAAACACGTTTAATTTTTTTAATTAGTATAAATAAAGCAAAAATAAGAAGAGTTTAGCCCCACGTGTCTAAAATTAACTATACTACTACTATTCCAAGGTCTTTGCACATAACTCCACGAAAAACTGTTAGACTACGCCAACTGTTAAATCGACAGTTGTCGTCTCGTGATTTCGGCAGTTCTATTACTTTCGACATTTAAATCCCGGCGAGGCGAAAACTGGCCATAGTTAAATTAACACGTGTCCGCCTGAAGCGGGTGTAAATCTAGGATTAACAAAAAACGTAGTTAATACATTGACAGTGTTTGTCAGATGCGTGCGTGCATTCCAATGCTACCGCTAGTTTGTGGACATACATAGAACCAAGTAGAACTAACCGGTGCAAAGTGAGGCTCCAAATCAACGTCTTTTTTTTGTCAACTCCCGATCATTTCGTGAGATATCTCGTATCCAGACGTTAAGCCTATAGTGTTGCACGAATCTTCTTCAAAGGAATTTGTTCTGTTAACAAACGTTTTGAATCCTAGCACGAAACAAGCAATCGGCGCAGCCTTTCCCTTATCACCGCAATACTAATTCGGCGCCGCCGATAACTTTAACTTGCTGCTGGCGCCATCGTGTGAGCGGAACTGGCGGAGCCCCCGACAGTAGCATTGCAAACAGAGCATATTGCCAAACCATATGAAATATATGTGGAAGCATCCTTGGCAGTGGTATCGATAACGAGAAGTTTATATGGAGGATAAGCTGGAGTCATATTGAGGTGGGGACAGATTCAAGTGATGCAGGCTTTGCATCTTCAATTGCATGCATCAGCCTGGCCTTGTCCTCGTGAATGTACAGCGAGCCATCATCAGCACAAACGGATCGTGGTACCACCCCAGGTCAGCATCTTGGCCAAGATCTTGCAATATCTTACAAGATCTTAGAAGATCTTGCAAGATCATGCCTAATCTTGGCAAGAAGGCAAGATCTTGCTTAACACAAGCAAGATCTTGCCAAGTGTGTCAAGATCTTGGTAAGTTTATCAAGATCTTGCCAAGTTTGTTAAAATCTTGCCAAGGAGACAAGATCTTGGTTAAAACAATCAAGATCTTATCAAACTTTCTAAGATCTTGGATGGCTGGCCCCACACGCAAGATCTTAACTGACTTGTTAAGATCTTGCTTGTGCATGGGTAAACATTTTTTTTTACGTTATTATTATTGTTTTATTCACTGTTTGCTAAAAGAAATGCAGGGGAATTCGGCTCCTGCTTGGTGTCTAGCCATCGCCATCCTCCAAAATGCTTTTTAATAATTTTATAATTTTAAGGGTCCACTGGGGTGCTGCAAGAAGTTTGGTACTTTCGAACCAGACAATGCTCTCATCAAGAATCCTGCTGTTACAAATATTGCAATATCCTACATACTATAAAAGCCCTATGAATCGCATATACCGACCACCAAATTTCACACAACTTAGGCACTTCATGCAGCGCTAGGCATTTGACACAATGATTTACTGAACAGCATAGAGAAGATAACATACTTTAATCTTTCTTTTTCTGGGGGGGAGGGGGAGCAAAGACGAGAAGTAATTTTCATTTTAGCAAGATTTCAGCAATATTTATTTTTTAAAACACATTTTAGGAGCACTGAGTAAGTCTTGAGTAAGCAAAATAATGAACTTAGTGTTGTACCGACAAAATTTTGGACTGAGTCCAAAAACGTCCACTAAGGAAAGGGAGGAGCAAACCTCGTTCACTGTAGGGGCCTGAGATTATGTCCAGAGCAGGCCAGATTAGATCCAACAGCGGCTGAAGGAGAATGGTAGTCTCAACTATGACCTTAGCTATTTAAATGGATTAATCATGGTCAAAAAAAGCATCGTTGGGTTACAAAACCAACTGCAGCAGTGACAGAATGGAACAAATATATATTTTCCTAAAAACACGGTAGTTGTTAACATTCGTGCAAGAACAGATTTTACTGAGATATTCAGATTGACAAAAAATTGACTTACTACAGTATGATGTAATTCAGAAATTCAAGCTTCTTTTCAAGCAAAAATTTAGTACTTAACCCTTCGACAAACAACTAGAAGACAGACTATACCTCCCCCCTCCTCCAAAAAAAACGAGCAGTCGAGGGGGCACAAAAATCTTGGAAAACGCTATTTACTCGACATTTTCTTCAAAACTTTTTGTTGTTGAAGTCATACATTACATTGTGTAATGCAAAAAAAATTGTGCAAAAATAAAGTGGTCGTACCCCCCCCCCTGTAAAATATTATTTCTTTACGCCACTACTTGTAATTAACCAGGACGGAAAGCCAAATGGCTCAAGGAGGGTCAAATAAATACGGATGCAAACCTATCTATGTTGTCTTTTTGGGCTTGTATATCAGACTGCCTGAGTGGAGAATTGAACCCACAACCTTTGAAACCAAATGCCGAAGTTGTACTGCTGAGCCTTACTGTCATGACTTTTTGGCCGTGTCAGTATGGCTCAGCAGTAGAACTTCGGCCTTTGGTTTCAATGGTCGTGGTTTCAATTCCCTGCTCAGGCAGTCTGTCATTTAAGTAGAAAAGGCAACGTAAATAGGTTTGCTCCGTATTTTTTTAACTGTTTGTAAAGTCTAAATACTACTCTATGTAAGAGACACTGCATAATTGCCAAAAAAAACTGAATTGTTATATCACTTGAAAGATATTAAAATATAATTATAAAAGCTTTAAGGTTTTAAAAGCCCTACATAGAGACACTTATTATTTACACTAGTAGTAGTAAAAAAATACAGTTTGTAAGAAGAATAGCATATGCCCGATCGGTTCCTAGTTTGGGATGAAAGTAGACGATGCCAATCCAAGAGCAACACGGGTATCGCTACCCCAGCCGAAGCCATGGCACCAGAAGGTGTGATGAGGGATAATTTTGCTAGGTAATTCCAATTTGCAATTC
>JAHWFP010086641.1:0-18412 GCA_023313725.1 Lithobius niger
CCCCCTTCCCCCTCATCAGCAATCGTCACAAGCGCATGAGTCCCCCTTTCACCTTCTTAATGACGCAATACTTAAACATTCCCTTCGCGTGTGTAAAGCATTGACGGAAGAAGAGTTATATGGAGATAAATTCATTAGCTCATTTTTTAGCTAGTTTCTTTGCGAGGTTTGGCGGAAGCTAAATTTTGGCACCACGCATCACTAAAACCAAAATGAAGGCATGACTCAGGTATTTAGCTTCCATTAAAGCTGTTTTTGTCTTTGACTGATGCCTCCTTTGGTCAGAGAATTTAATTGCATATTCTTAGAATTCGCATTCTGTGCAGAAAACGTAGCTACACGATAATTGCATCCCTGCATGTGCTTTTAATTCCTTGGTTGGTGTACGGTATTAGTCGACGTAGCCTACCTAATAAAATGTCACCACTCTTGATTACACGTCATGGAAGGTAATGTACCACCAAAATTTCTCACTGCTACTGTGCCTTCTTGAAAGTTCACTCATTCCGATTATTGCGTAGTGGCCTTAACCCAGCACAGAGTAGGCGATGGTGCGACCCAAATAGCTCAACGTTGCAGGAAATGATCCCTCACGCCCCCAACAGCTATTATTAATAGTGCAGCGGCTACAATTTTCGAAAGTTCGACTTGACGGCAGTACATTTATTTATTTATTTATTTATTAGCCTGTTATTACGTTTTATTTAAAAAAAATAATTCAAGGTTACTGAAATTTTCTTGCAAGGAAGATTTATTTTGCTCTTCACCTATAGTATTTCTTTAAAAAAAACTACACATTGTTGGCCGTAGTTGGTACGAAGACGATTTTTCTACAGTGCTTACTATTTCGATGAGTCATTATTTTGCATTGCGACATGAATGTGAAATGAGGCAGAAGAATTTTTTTTCCTCTTTTTTAAATAAATAAACATAATTCTTATGCGGCAGCGAAATGACAGAAGACTTATAAAGCTTGTGTACTGGTGGAACTTTTTGTATCAGTGACTTTTTACCATTAATTTGTCTATCAGTGGTTTTTGACCATTCATTTGTCTATCAGAATTTTTTTACCATTATTTTGTCTATTAGTGGTTTTTTACAATTAATTTGTCTATCAGTGGACTTTTTACCCATTAATATGTCCATCAGTGTTTTTTTTTTATCATTAATTTGTCTATCAGTGGTTTTTAACCATTAATTTGTCTATCAGTGTTTTTTTACCATTAATTTGTCTATCATTGTTTTTTTTTAACAATAATTTGTCTATGAGTGGGTTTTTTAACCATTAATTTGGCTATCAGTGGTTTTTTATCATTATTCGTCTGTCAGTGGTTTTCAGCCATTAATTTGTTTTTAAGCTATTTGTTGACCATTAATTTGTCTGTCAGCGGTTTTTGACCGTTAATTTGTCTATCAGTGGTTTTTTACCATTATTTTGTCTATCACTGGTTTTTTATCACTAATTTGTCTGTCAGTGTTTTTTTAATATTATTTTGTCTACGAGTGATTTTTTACTATTAATTTGTCTATCAGTGGTTTTCGACGTTATTTTATCTATCAGTGTTTTTTTTTTACCATATTTTGTTTATCAGTGTTATCAGCGTCTTTACCATTGATTTTATGTCTGATTTATATCGAATTTCTGAGTGTCAAAAACCTTGAACTTCTTACTGGGATTTTTATTGATGTTATTGATTTACGAATCTACACAAACAGGACCAAAAAAAGTGCAGTAGAAAATTTGAAATGAATTGGAATGAAATTGATCGAATTAAAATCTATCCGGGAGGCAGACAGACAAACATGATGAGAAATTCTCTTGCTCTTCTTCGCGGGGAGTCGGACGAAAGTCTAACTGGAAAGTCGTCTAATGGGATAATTGGCTAATATCTACCTAAATAAAAAATCTGGAAAATCATCGAACCGGAATAGCGCACAATGGTAGACGTCTAACTGGACAATAATATACCTACGGTTTCTGATGTTATATGTATAGCCGCAGCGAGAGAGGCAGGAATATTAGCCGATTTTCCATTAAACGAATTTCGTGTTAGACGATCTGCCATTGTACAGTTATACCGTATACGTTCGTCTAATTATGCGATTTTCCAGTTCCATGATTACCCCACCCTCTTCTTCGCATCAAGCGTCACTAAAATACGCAGGGCCCGGGGCCACTAAACCAAAAGTTAATTTTCTTTTGCCCATAAAGAAAGATGAAAATATTATTCGTAAACTTACGCATGAATCCATCATAAATAGTCGGTAACTCTTCAACGTTTGAAGTATGCGATAATTTCGTTGCGCTTGAATTAGGTTTCATTTTAGCATGCTTGCATGAACCGTACGTAGTCTATTTCACGGAAACGTAGCGTTTAGAGATCGCGTGGCGTCTATAATGATTTCTGTCCGGCTGAATGTTCATCGGGAAACAGGTGGTTACTGGCTGTAGGTATGACTCACACGCATGTGGATAGGCTGAATACCACGTCATGAAGCAACCGTACACAGATAGACAGATAGAAGCGGTCGTTTTTGGCATTGGAGCATGTATTTGTCGTAGTGCCTGGAAGTTTACCGTCGTATATATATGCAATCAGCGGATTTGTAGCTGGTTGGGTGACACATTTTTAATTCGACTACATGCATTTACCGGTGTTGGTTTTTTCTTTTTTTTTGTTCCTTGCTGTACTTACGATTGACATCAGATTTGAACCGGGTCATTAGGTCGTTTGAATCCAGTTTTCAGCTGGGTCACCAAGTCTGTCATGAAACTGTCACGCAAGTTTTAATTGAACTAAAATAAGTAAATCATCCGTAGCTGGGCACAGAATTGGCACCGGGTTCCATTTGGACCCGATGACCCAAAGTTTGTCAGACCCTGACCAGAGGAGACCCGGTGGCCCAGTTAACCCAGCGACTCATGATCCGACCTCATGATCCGACGCCCGACCTGACCCGATTACTCAACTTGACTCGGTCGCGACCCCGTGCCAAAGTGAGCTGCTGACCCAAAGTTAGTCAGTTGGTCAAGTGGACCAACTTTCGAAAATATGCATAGTTGGTTAAGATGACTATTTGTTACGACTAAAAACGAATATCAGATTCATTCGGTTGGTGCGATGAAATCAGGAACAGAGAATGTCACTTCTTGTAAAAAATATTTTATTTTGCAGTAAAATTCGCAGTTATGCTGGCTGTTCATAACTGAAGACAAACTGAAGAAGACAAACCGTCGTACTTTTGGGTGAAAGAAAACAACAGAAGACTTAAAAGTTCTCAACTTGGTTACGGGTCCCGCTCGGGTCAGTGGGTGCGGGTCAGTGGGTCTTTCTGAGTCACTATGAATCAGCGGGTCAGCTATTGGGTCTAGATGGCCGATCCAGTGATAAGTAAATTATCCTTAGGTGGTTGCAGAGTTGGAACTGGTTAATCTGCGTCAGTGGGTAGCGAAAAGGGAAGGATCAACGTGTAAGATTTTTTTTTGAGAACGGAATGAACTTCGCATATTTTTTTTTGTAAGTAACCGAGTCGATACGTTTGTTAAATTTATGTTTCTCATCGATGACTAAGCTGAGGTCACGGTGAGCGGAAACTGCCTTCAGTTATAATAATAATATATAGGTTTGTTGCAAACGCAACCGGAGTGGCAAGGACCTGGTGGCCACTGACTGCCATCCGATTTTAAAACCAAAATAATTATATTTAAAAATTACAAAAGTAAACTAGTTTAAAAGTTTAAAACGAAGACGATTGCCCAGCTGTCAAGGAAGGGTTGATGGTATAGGGTTGGGGTCACGAATGCCTTACCACCAAGGTTAGACCTACCAGGGACACAATGGTCCCGGATGGCATCGCCAAACGTGAGGGACAAGTGAGGGGGAAGGCCGGGTTTGTCATTGTCAAAGTTTCTTTTAAAAATAAAATAAAGAATCGTAGATAAAAGCTTGGAAGAAACCAATTGTCAACGAATAAAAAAAATAAAATAATAATAAGGCCAGTTGGAGGCCAAAGAGAAAATAGTTGTAACGAGAGTTATAGTGGTATAAAATAATAATGCTAGAAAAGTTGCCTGTTAGCAATGAAATCTATCACGTGAGCAAATTTGTTTTTATTTTTTTATCAAAATACAGGGTGGTCCACAAAAAACTGATGACTCAAAATTTTCTAAGTCCAACTTTTCTAGTTAGCACCCTTCACAACCAGAAGAGGACACAAATTATCCCTTTTCATTAGATTTCATTTCTGTCCTATCCTGGTTTTTAAGGGTTCCTAACTAGAAAAGTTGGACCTAGAAATTTTTGGGTCGTCTTTTTTTTGTGGACCACCCTACATAAGAATAGCACGTCATATATACATATGCAGTGGGCTGAAGGTCTAGCTAACTCATCTTCCATTCCAAATCTACTTACATGAGACCCATTTCTGCAGCTTTCTGATTTACGCTGCTATTCTCCGACATGCAGTTCAAAAGTTAACATTGTGATGACCTTGACTGCCATTGCAAGATCATTCAACTACCATAATTTTGTGGTCCAATTCATTTATGTGCATTTTCGTGGTCCTCCTAAATAGAAATTTGGAATGATAAAGAGGTTATCTGACTTTTGGCCACCTTGTATATAATAAAGCCTGAGAAAATAAAATTATTATTTTTATTTTTTAGCTTGTTCTGAGGTGGAGTGGTACATAATAGGTGAGGTTTAATAGTTGTAACAGCTGTAATAGTTCGAATTTCACAAAGCAGGGGACGAGTTTCAATTTGGGTCCGAAATTTGATTTTTTAATTTGTTGTGCGGTGATGTTGTTATACCTTAGGTTTGGACTTTTTTTCTGAATTTTATCAACTTATTTTTTCCCCTTTGGATTTTTTAAAATTTGAATGTTTTATATTTGTCACTTTTATAGGTTACCAATATGACAAATTTTCATCTCACTCCAAACACAAAGTATTACACATTTGCATATTAAGAATAAGTTTATATTTCAATGGCAACTTCACAATATTTCCCTTAATCATCACGAAATAAAACAATAAAAGCTAAAAGCCGACACTTGGGGAGAATTGAGGATTTACACTTTGAGCCCTTTCAGGAGGTGAGGGGGGTGGAATATGGGGGTTGGATGGGGTGTTAGTGTTGTTGTTGTTCACCCCATTGTTCTAAGTTAAATAGGTAAAGTTATAGAGGTTTGACGTTAACCCGTTAGTTACTTTTAGGTATGGGGCGGCGTACCCCTTTGGGGGCCGTTGCGGGGGTGGGTGGTGGGCTGAGGATAGAGGGTCGCTTATGGGTGGCGTGGTTGGTGGTCTGGCAGGGGAAGGGCGAGGAGCTAAAGGGCTGCAGGGCTACAGGGCTCAAAAGGTCGCGTTTAACCCTTGCCTTCCAGATTTTAACCCCTTCTTTACTAGTGAGGGAAGGTTTGAAGGCCTCAAAAAAGCGCCGGGACGACCAGGAAGGCCATGGAAAAGCTTTTTCTGCACCGTTTTCTCGTGGGACAGGTCTCGATAGAGGGCGGGATGGTGGCGGTCTCGAAAAAAAAGCGTGTTTTGGGTGAGGGAAGAGGGGAGGGGGAAACGAACTCTTGTGGGGTTTCTCCTTTTCTGAAGGAACGGGAGACGGGAGAGGATTTGAAAGAGCACGGGATTCGGTGGCCAGACTGACCAGGTCGCTGCGGCCAACGAGAATGCTTACGGTATATATAGCACTGCACACTTGGCCGCTACGGCCAGTCAGTCGCAGCGGCCACTGGGGTCCCGGGAGGCGTGCAGGCGACCACCGGGAGACCATGCTTGCTCCGTGTTCAATTTTCACCACGTGATCGAGAATTATCAATGAAAAATGGAAGTGGCCGCGCGGCACGTCGCCGTGTTTTTTGGCCGCGACGACCACTGGCTGCACGACCTAGCCGCCCAGTGCGCGGGGCCCTAAGTGATTGTGTTATTATACCAATTTTTGGATATTTGTAGGGGCACGAATCCCTCGGTGAGACAGCCACGAAATATTTTTTTTTACCTACCTGCAGTGGATCCCTTTGGGTCCAGAGTTTAGACAACATCTCTTATTTTGTAAGTTTCGGATGCAATCCGAGAGAAGAAACTCCATCAAAATAAGAACTTTTTTGTTGTTTTTGTTTTCATTAAATTTCAAAAAAATAAATAAATAAATAAAATCAAAACGAAAATAAGCCATTTAAAAAAAAAACAACATCCGGACAGGAAATGACGTTTTGTTTGTCACTATCGTATTTTCCGTAGATGTGTCATTCTCGTCGGCTTGTGCGTGAACCGGTTGAAAGATGGTATTGTTTCCTACAACAATTGCTATGATTGCGTCGTCTTCTTCTTCATTTTATCCACCATTTTCAGCATTAGAATCTATATTTGCGTTGTTCGTTTCGTTTTCCAATTCTTCATCTTCTGAATCTGAAGCATTGTTTTATTTTAAAACAAAAACGAAGTCGTGTGACGTTTAAGGTAAGGTTTAACTGATCCGAAGTCAAAATAGCAACGGAATGCAAATAAACTTTCCTGTAAGGTTTCAGATACTGCAATGTTGTTGTACTGTTTAGTCCAAGTGAAACTTTACTTCTGTACTCAAACATTTTTACCATTTTTTACTTTGGCACACGATAGGTCGGTTATCTTTTGGTGTCTTCTACTAGGCTAAACGACATCGCTGGAAAATGGTTAAAACCCAATAGTCATAGTGTGCTTAGCACAGCTCTACAGGTTATTCAAGATTCGTACGAGTCCTTGAAAACTTGGAAATGTCCTTGAAAGTAATAATGAAATTCAATGCGTGGAAAAGTTCTTGAAAATTTTGAAAAATTGTATGCGTATCATCATTCTGGTAATGAACGGAAAGTAGACGACTTCAGTGAAGAACACTGAAATATTTAGCCCAGACAGTAGTCGAGTGTGTATAGCCTCATATTATTCTTCCTTTGTTTTGCTTCAAAAGTTTTGAATGTTGGGCTCTGTTTTAATTATATTTACATGTAATGGATGGATACAGCAGTAAGGTTTAACGTGGACTAAATGAGATAGACTACTTCTGGCACGCTACGACACGAGAGGAGTCTGATTCTATACTTGATTCTACATATGGCTACAAGAGAGATACCTGCAAGGGGCACTAGATTGAAATGGTGGGTTAAATAACGGCACTTCTAGTCAAGCCAGTGCTTTCAGAGTCGATTTCGTAGGCTTAAAAAACCGTTGTTTTCTCCAATCCCTTATGCTACGAGGTTGTAATCGGAAAATAAAGATTCCACTTGCTTAAAAATGTCAGCAACTGCCAACAAATCGACAAAAATCACGCGTTTTAGGCCTAAGAAATCCAGTCCAATAGCATTGGATTCAGTAAGACGCTTTTCTTTTCCCCCACCAGTGCACCTTGCAGCTAACCCAGTAACTGGCTCCACCATAGAGTTGTATACAATAATACTACGTCGTGTCACTGCCCTATACAACAATGGTACATTTCCACTGAACGAGTCAGTCTACTGTCGATATGCTTTTATATGCTTCTGGTATTACCTCACTCTGGGATTCATGACCATCACTTTTCTGACGTCAACAATATTTATCTTTATGGATGACGACATTAAAGGCCGATTGCCACCAAATTAGCATTGCAGCATCTATAGGCCTATCGAGTTCTCTCTCGCAGGAAGCAAAGGAATGCACAAAGCAAAACTTTTAAACGCTACAAACAAGCCACGTGACTCCTTATTTATTGAGTAAAAATTTGGTATGCCCTCATGCACCTGGAAACAAGCTATAAAACTTAACGATATTAGTGTCACTACATGGCGTAACGGAAAAATATATAGAAATTCCCCTTGCGCCATCTAGTGACACTAATATCGTTAAACTTTATAGATCGTTTCTAGGTGCACGAGGGCGAACCAAATTTGTACTCAATAATTAAAGAGTCACGTGGCTTGTTTGTTGGGTTTCAAAATTTTGCTTTGTGCATACCTGTGCTTCCTTAGAGAGATAACTCGATAGGCCTAGATGCTGCAATGCTAATTTGGTGGCAACCGGCCTTTAAAAGAGGATTGCTCCATATGTGACATCAAAATGTTGGGACATTTTGGTTGGTATATCGAACAAAGACGAAATTTACTTTAACAACGATCCTCGATGCTACAGTTTCAAAATCAATATCCTTTAAGGAAGATATTCCCAACCGCCTCCAACAATTTTAGTAAATTGCACGTAGACCTTTCGGTTGAAAAGCACACCTTTTATTCTGTCAAAATTTTATATTTACACTTCCCATTTTAGTCACCAATGCAAAACGTGAAAGTAAAAAAAAAACCATTGTTTATATTACAATTAAACATAAAATACACTGAGTCACGTTTTTATTATTATTTCTTAATTGATCACAGTTTATAAATCAGTAACAAAATTAAACGTTTACTTCTGATTAGAAGAGGACATTGTAGCAATACGAATACTGAAACTTTATTTTGGCAAAACAAACATTGATTCCATCTGTGAAACAACTCTTGTCCAGTAAGCGCAACACTAATCACACGTGTTACAGGACTGGATTATGAAAGCAGAAAGTACAAAGCAACAGTGCAACATTTCAAATGATTTGACTGACTAAAATGTTTTTGCT
Source organism: Lithobius niger (assembly GCA_023313725.1). Taxonomy (NCBI): domain Eukaryota; kingdom Metazoa; phylum Arthropoda; class Chilopoda; order Lithobiomorpha; family Lithobiidae; genus Lithobius; species Lithobius niger. The sequence continues at coordinate 8,637 of JAHWFP010086641.1, forward strand.
TAATAACGCGTTTCGAAGGATTTGACTAAAATTTTTTGCTTGATTAATGCATTTCGAAGGATTTGACTGACTAAAACATTTTGCATGATAATGCGTTCTGAAGGATTTGACCGATTTACATTTTTTGCTTAATAACGCATTTCGAAGGATTTGACTGGCAAAATTTTTTTGCTCGATAATGCATCTCGAAGGATTTGACTAACTAATTTTTTTTTGCTTGATAACGCGTTTCGAAGGATTTGACTGATTTAAATTTTTTGCTTGATAACGCGTTTTAAAGTATTTGACTGCCTAAAATTTCTTGCTTGATAACGAAGGAAATAGTTGCTTATTTAGTGTATCTCTGGACTTTCTGCTAAGACCATCGTTTCGTTTTTTCTGGGCTCGACTGCAGTCTATGGAATTGGATTAGCAGCATCGCAACACCCATTTGAAGCAGCCGAGTCGAACTGAAACTCATGTGAAAATGAAAGTGAACTTCGTTGACCACTTGTGATTCACGCATGCGCAGAAACAATCTGAGTAGCGATCTGTCATCTGCTTTGGACGTGGTGCTGCGAGTCACTTGTATTACGTTTGTTCAAACGGGGGTATGTGAGTAACATGCATATTAGAAAGTAGTTTGTGGAAGATCCATCACACAATCCTTGCACATAGCGCTTTATTTTCCGTGGTGTGGCAATCACAAGACTCGGTAAAGGTCTCGGTTTTACAATCACGGTTTCTTCACAAATAAATAATACCAACAGTTAGAGACAGTTTGTGACTGGTGGAACCAACCCACTGCGTATGTCAACTTGTTAGGGATTATAAAAAGGGCAAAGCGCTACAGAAAAAAAGGCGAACGACTTTCGAAAATTATCGACTTTCGTATTCAGGTTTACAAACATGACAAAGGCCACTAAATTATCCTATAGGGCAGTGACACGACGTAGTATTATTGTATACAACTCTATGGTGGATCCAGTTACTGGGTTAGCTGCAAGGTGCACTGGTGGGGAAAAAGAAGAGCATCTTACTGAAGCCAATGCTATTAGACTGCATTTCTTAGGCCTAAAACGCGCGATTTTTGTCGGTTTGTTGGTAGTTGCTGACATTTTTAAGTAAGTGGAATCTTTATTTTCCAATTACAACCTAAGCAGCATAAGAAATTGGGGAAAACAACAGTTTTTTTAAGCCTACGAAATTCACTCTCAAAGCACTGGCTTGACTAGAAGTGCCGTTGTTTAACCCACCAGTTCAATCTAGTGCCCCTTGCAGGTACCTCTCTTGTAGCCAATATGACGTCACTTGACGCTGCTCTATATGTTTAAAAGCACGACTGCAGCAATTAAAAAGGCCAAAAACCACCAATTACTCCTCTCAGAAGAGGCAGTATATAACGGTGTCGGAAAAGCATAACACAACCTGCTCCTTGGGGAAGCCAGTTGCAAGGAGCTGGTTGGGTTAAGCTTTTAAGCCACCGTTATACACCGTTATACTGTCTCTTCTGAGAGGAGTAATTGGTGATTTAAATTACCGCAGTTGTGCTTTTAAATATAGGATGACTTAGTGGCCTTTGCCATGTTTTGAATTTTAAAATTTGTAAACCTGAAGAAAAAATTGAAAATTTTCAAAAAGTCGTTGGTTTTTTTTTTCTCTAGCGTTGCTTGGCCTGCCCTTTTTATAATCTGTAAGCGTGATTCTTTTCTGCATAACATGTTAGGGAGAGCCAATCACACAGTTCCTAAGATAATATACAGTTAATATATTGTAGTAAGGTAACTGAGAGGCTAACGATGAATTGACAACTATTGCGTTGGATGCAGGATTATTTTATCTACAAAGCACCAATTCACTCCGTGTTTGCATCCTGACACAATACCAGCTGATTAGAGGCTAATTACGTGTTGTTCATTAGGCAACCAAACTTTGTGTCCGTTGTTTTCATGGCCAGGCAGCTTTCATATCTTGAACCAATGGTTTGTAAACGAGGTTTTTAGCATTAATACCCCACAAGAATTCAAGATGATTAAAAAGGGGATCGGGAACACGATACACCTTTTTCAAATTGGTTAGTTTAGGAACCAAATCGGCGATATCCTGAGGCGAGGCGAACTTGTCTTCGTCGCTGTGGTAAAGGAAGATATCAGAAGAAATTGCAGTCAGGTTGTACTCTGGAGGAGTAGACTGAAAAAAAAAAATAAGGTATCATTTAAAACTACCCCCAAAAAATACCTAACAGTCTAAACCAGGGTTTATAAGTAAGTATACAGGTATTGTTTTGTGAAAATGCTGCACGAAATAGTTAATGCTTCAAGAAGAACATGGAGTAATTTCGTGCCTGCTATCACCGACTGACACCAGATGGAGGTGTAAATAGTAAAGTGATAACCAATCACGGCCATCATCAGTGGTGCAGTGGCAAACCGGACCACTGCACTGTGACTGAGGTTGGCGCTAATGACCAAGTTGTCAACACGCCATTAAGCCCTCAATCCCCCCCATCATCAGTATGATCGCTGATTGACTTTTAAGTAGGGCCTTAAATGGAATAATCTACGATGGTGGTTGAACCGGAAACGAATATGACATTTTTCAAGCGACTATCAAAACCATTACAGCAAGGATTTGCTTGCAACTCCGAAAATGACGAAGTGGTTCCTGCCCAAAACATGATTTTTTTTTTAATTATTCGGAGCATTAAAATATCTGAAGACATCGGCTAAAGTTTCAACGTTTTATCGTCCATTTCGCCCTATCTATACTTCTTCCTGAATAGACGATTTTGAAGGAGAAAAAAGTCTAGTGAGGTGAGAAATCCGAGGATTGTTGGCAATTAATTGAAATTAAGAGTATTTATATACGAGTATTTTAATTCCTTAGCGGTTATCGGTTTAAAACTTCCTGCCTAGGAATGTTAAGGGTTCAAACAAGACGTCCTTTGTCACTACGTCAGTCTGCACACTTGGTTGGTATTACAAAAAGCTACAGTCATACAAATCACAAATTACTAAATAAAAATGCACAATTTAATATCACCCAAGTGAAGACCAACTAATACTTACCATACTAGTAGGACAACACAAGATGTCATCATTTGTAAAATACAAAACACGCTGACCTATTTAAAATTAGTAAATAAGTCGTCAAAAATGCGTCTTCCAGGAGCCATTTTGCAGAGAACTTGGTTAAGATTCATGACTGCAATTGGACATTCCACCAATTTTCATAGACAGTGTTGGTAAAACAAAGAACTTTACTAAGTCCTAAGTAGGGATCGTCTGGGGCACAAAAAACCGAGTCCGAGCCGAGTCCGAGTAGTGAACCGGGTCGTAGATTTTCAATTTTTTCTTTAAAATTTTATATACAGCTTTTTTACTTTGGTTTCGTTCTCTGTTTTTTTCCAATCATTTTCATTTTCGTTTCGTCCAGTTTTGCATTGCGCAGATTGTAACAATGAACGAAAGCAAAATAACAAATGGACAACAGCAAAAAACAGGGACGAAACCAACGTAAAAAAAGCTGTAAAATGTATCAGTAATTCTTTCTTCCAATTTTTTAAATTATGAACTTTACGACATTAAATAAAGCGAAGTCAAAAATTAATTGACCAGTAATTCTTTGTTTAAATAATAAACTGAAATGAAAAATAAAATGCATTTTGGTTACTTTGGTCTCCCAATAGGCCTTTGTTGGCTTTAAGAAAAGATAAAATGGAAATGAATTGAACAAAGCGTATTAACTTACTAAGTAATTGTGGGGGAGAGGGCATATGTGGGAGCCATTCACATGTTCGGTCTTCTATTTCATAAATTTAAAGCTAAAGACCAAAACACCTGGAGGGAGGCGGGGGGGGGGGGACAACTAGGTAATAATAATTTCCATTAGGACTGCATAAATTAAAGTTGTGCTTGTACCGCAGCACAATCATTGAAATGTAAATTTGGAGACGGGGAAAGCAAGCCTGTACATACAACTTTTGCATCGTTTCTCAACTTCAAGCTTTGTTTTTGTTAAACGGATTTAGCGCAACTAATATCCGAAAATTGTATTTTTGCTTTACAGTTGAAATATCGTTTCAGTTCTTGGGTTTGGTTAACAAAGACGTGCAGTGATGTTTTAGTGAATTTCGAAACACGTACGAAAATTAAAATACGTTTTTGGAGTTTCAGAAAATCTTTTTTTGGTTTTGAGTGTTGCTTAATATCCCACGTGAAACATCCTGTTTGGCGTGATTTCAACATGGCCGTCATGGTTCCATTCAGTTTTCACGGAGGTGCTTGTGCTTAGTTCGTCGTTGAAAATCACGAGAAACATGGAGTTTCACAATAATTAAAAAAAATTAAAAGAGCAACCACAATGCAAAACTAAAACGGAAAAGCAGCCTACTAACCTTCACACTATCGGTGATCAGGTGAGAACAACCTTAAGTAGCTTAACTAACGCCGATTTTAGGACGCGTTTTCAAAAAAACTGAGATTTTCAATTTTAGTTCATTACCCCCCTCATTAATAATAAAAAATGATTCTCTAAAACTATAACAGCCATTAATTTGATTTTTTCTGTGCACCTTAATCAATATCTATTGCGTGAAGGTAGTTTAGGGTCCTCCAAAAGGAAAAGGAAAGGAAAGGAAACTGAAAATAAAAATAATTTCCATTAGTACTTATTACCCTTATTGCGTATTACCCTGTTTGTACTCGGTCGAATTTTTTCGGGGTCCGAGCCGGGTCAAAAATAGCATTACCCGGACTTGGTCGAACCCCTAGTCCTAACCCGTTTCTGGCTTGGAAAGGAATTAACAAAGATTTTCCTGTGAATCTGATGTGGATAAGTGAGATTTGTACTTTACAAAGGTGACTTCCTGCATTATGGTTTATGTGTTGTCCTACTAGTTTGTTAATTTTTATTTGTTCTTTAGTTCGTTGCAATTAAATTCTGGATTCTTGATTTCGTATGCTTGTGGCCTTTGATAATGGCATTCAAATCTGTTTTGGAGTTCTGTTAAACATGTGTCCAAGTTGAAGTCTCGACCTCTCCATGATCTGTAATTATGTAAAAAAAAAAAAAAAATCGTCCTGATGCTTCAATCACATACTGCTCTCAGGCTAATTAAAAAAGCCAAACAAGACAATACTGAACGAAATCGTTTTCACCCAGCCATAATTCGAACCCGGTTAAAAGTGAGCTCCGTAGAAAGTAGGTTAGTTCACAAACCAAGTTTGAGCTATGACACAGAGCAACATTTTGTCACTGAAAGACACCAAGCAAACGAAAAAAAGAACTTGAAACTATCTTGTAAACGGACACTAAATAAATAAGCAATAATGGAAGATAAATTGTGTGAGCCTTGAAATTAAATCGACATCGGGACGTGTAAGAAGCGACCATGGACAGATATCTGACAGCACATCAAGCATCCGGGTAACCACGCTGGTAACGAAGGCAGAATTTTCATTAGTTGTCATCTGAAGAAGCCTTTTTACATTCCAAAAATTCAGGACACACTTTTGACATTGTTGTGTGTACAGCAAAACTAGTAGGCTACTGCCATCTTTGTATTTTAGCCAAGAAACAACGTTAGCACGAAAGATTTCTCTGTGAGCACTGTACCTTTTTAATTCGGTGTGGTAACCATCTTGGTTATTTGTATTTAGAAACTGTTGGTATAGGTGTGATCGGACATTTTTGGAACTATTACCTGAACTTGTATAGCAAAACGAGTTTAGAGTTAAGAGAGTTTAGGCCTATCGTGTATTATTTCTCAGTAGTGTTTTTATGTGGGATCAATAGCAATTAAAAGGTTAGGCAGCACTGCTTTGTGTACTCTTTCTGTTGAGTGTACTAGCCTAATTCACTTGTAGCTGCAAATTATGATCCTAAATGGTGATCTGATTGCAACAAAATCACCACAAACTCACAAGAATCTAGTAGTAAATGTTGTAATACTTGAGTAAATGCCCACGTGAGTGAATTACTGCAGCATGAAAGTGAAAAGAAAAGCATTTTGCCCATCAATGACAGTAAAATATAAATATGAACAACAGAATTACTATGATTACAAAATATAAACTTAATATTCTAGTCTACTGGATTTACTAATGTTGTCGAATTTATCTCACCTGATTGTAATGCTGCAAGTTACGGATAAGCCCATAATCAAACTGCAGAAACTTGCGGGCTTCTATAACCTGCAGAAAAAAAAACACTCATGGTTAGTTTCAATTAAGTGGCAAACAGTTTTAACACTATAGGCCTATAAGAAAATTGCGTTTGGTATCGACACTTGAGACAGCTAGTGACTCAAACCTTCACAATCATGCCAATGTCTGAAACATGACCGGCAAAAAATAAGGCCAGTGACAAAAAAAAGGCGAGCTTTGTGAAGGCTACCTGGAAATTCGGGATGCGAGCACAGCACAGACTAACTCACAATGACATGAAATATAAACCAAAAGGACATGAGCTTCAATTGTGTCGCTAACCTATGAATAACCAAAGAAACGCCCAAGCATTGTTTCTTCATTTCACTGCTGGACACTAAAATAAGTGACCTCAACATCGTTTGCATTGGTTGTCAACACAGTGGAAACACACAATGATTGAATGCTCATTATAGGGTGGGGCTTGTGACACTTATTTACAGTTAAACTCCATGGAGGAAGCTGAGTGTTTGGCCCAAGGAGGCTCGGAGAACGGAATTATCCTTTCTGAGCTGTGCATAACTAGATTTGGGTACGGAGGAAATGGTCCTATGCACCAAATGTGCTGCATCGTGGCCCAGCACCCAAGATCTTAGAGGCCGGAGTGCACGTTCATTCCTAAATACAGTTGCCCATTCCGAGGCCAGTATGCAACAGTGTGTTACATCCCCACGCCTTGATCTTGCAACATATGGAACACGGTTGTAATTGCAAGTAATTGCCAGAAACGTTTGGGTGCACTAGAAGGGTTCATTGATTAAATAAAATTGATAAAAACCTAAGAATAACCAAAATAATCATTGTACAGTTTTAAGTCGCATGCTTCCTTCTGAAAATGAAAAACAACAGGTTTACTGAGACTTTTGAGACCATCAGTTCAAATCCATTTCAAGGAAAGAAACTTGGAGCACCATTTCTTTATAACCTTCATTTTACGAACTGTCACTTGAAAGGATTGCACTTGAAATCATTTTTCTATGAAGTGGTCTCCTCGCTTTTATCATTCATTCCCACCAGTTCCAATTGTCAAAAATTGTCTTGTTTTTAGAAGAAAATACCCATATCATGTGACGCAGAAATGTTTTTCTTGTTCCTGCCATCCACATTGCAGAAGGTCAACATCATCAGTAGTAATCACACTTGTGTGGTTCAGCTGAAATTGACTATTATGGCCGTTTCTAGATGATGCTGATGTGGCTTGGTGGTGTGAGCTCGTTTGCTCAAAAGACTTGGAGGTTGGAGGCATTGAATCGTTAGCAGTGGCTGCTACCTCGGCATTTCCTCCTTTCGCCATCTGGTTACTAGGGTTTTGGTTCCATTTGGGATTCTAATCTCAGTTTAAATGGTTGGTTCACAGTAATGTTCAGCCACCTGAAATTGTCATTGTCTCCTTTGTTGGGAATAAACGTGGACAAGGTGTGTCACAACAGAGACTAAAAGTAAGCAGGCAGACTGACTGCCACGTTAAAAGATGTTCAGTCAAATAAAACGTACAATATTTACAATTAATACAGGAGTAGGTAGGCAAGGTTAGTCCCCTGTTCAAAGAAATAAGAACAGCTTCTTTGTAAGCTTTAGAGCTCAACAGTGTACAACAGTGTACAACAGTGTAATACAATGCAAGTCATGCATATAACAACTAACAATGCACATATTATGACAATTCGTTTTTGTGTTCAATACTGTTTTCTATAAAAAGAACATTCTGCCGGCCCTCAGCCTCGCTGGCTAAAAATGGTTTCTTTTTTGCCTAAAACATACTTAACCTGATAATTTTATCATTACATTCCTCGAATCTGGAGGTTTGTGAGTATCCGCCTGGTAGTTTGTGAGTATCTATCTGCCTGGAGGTTTGTGAGTATCTGCGTGCTTGAATTTGGTTTCCTTAGTAGGGTATGGTGGCCCTGAAAAGGATCGTTGTTTTAAGTGATCTTGCTTCGGTTGTGAGTATCCGCCTGCACGATGCAGTCCTCCTCAATATAAAGCGGCCGCATGACCGATTTCGGCATTCATTTTCCTCTCAATCTGTCAGGAGGTGACTCGAGAGGGGAGGTAGGGCGGGCCCTTGGTTAAGTATGTTTTAGACAAAAAAGAAACCATTTTTAGCCAGCCAGGTTGAGGGCCAGCAAAATGTTCTTTCTTGTTTGCCAAAACATATTAACCTGATAATTTTAGCATTATCAGCAGACCTCGTCAATCTTGGTGGCGGGCACCGAACTGACGGGGCGCCCCGGGATGCAAGCAGGCTTCCCTCAAAAAATTTCGGAGAATTTTGCACTTTATTCAGAACATTTGTGTTGTGAAACAGGAATTTGGTTTTCTTCGTAGGGTATGGTGGCCCTGAAAAGGATCATTGTTTTAAGGGATCTTGCTTCCTTCTAGGATGGCTTGCTTTCTTCTATGGATGGCTTGCTTCTTCTGAGATGGCTTGCTTTTGTTTCGTTCTGAAAGTGCTTAAGGGAACTTGACCACGGTTCTGGCTGCGACGATTGGTCCCAGCCGGTGTAGTCCCTGTTCTTCTCTTGACATGTTCTTCAGGTAGTTGGTGGTGAATGTCGTCGAGTGTCGTCAGGAAGCTGCCTTTCGAATGACTTTTAGTGGAATGGTGTTATGATGTGCCCATAACGTGGAAATTGCTCTGACCTCGTGTGCCGTTGCTCTTTCCCTGCTCAAGTATGCCTTGTCGTAAGCAACGTCGATGGTTTTCCTAATCCAGCAAGAGATCATTGCAGCTGAAGTTTCTCCTGTTTGGAAGTCCACTGGGAGGAAGAGTTGGTTTCTGCTACTGCGCATGTCTTCGTGTTGGGTGCGGGTGAGGTAGAAATGCACCGCCCAGATCGGGCAGAGTTGGCATTCCGGTTCGTCTCCTGCTAAGTCATAGAGGGCTGGGAATGTGACGGGTTTCGGTGGTTCAGATGGTTTTGAGTTTTGAACGGAAACCTGCTTGACTAAGGTGTTACAGACGTGAAGTTCGGACCAAAAATGCAGAAGGCTGGGTCTGCGGAGAGGGCTTGAATTTCGGAACAGCGGACACTTGCTGCGAGAGTCACTATGAAGACTGTTTTCCTGGTTAATAGGTGGAGGGAGCAGTCTTTCATAGGTTCGTAAGGGGCTTCCATTAGAGATTGTAGAACAATTGATTAGTACCAATTTGTTACGAGTCGTCTTGTTGTGGGACGTTCGTTTTCAATCCGGTAATCTTTGAGGAAATTGGCTTTGCCTGCTGCTTTGAAGACTGAATTTAGAGCTGAGCGGTAGACCAAGATCGTTGAGCCTTTAAGTTTTTTGATGTCGAAAAGGTCGGTGAAGAATCACAGAAGGTCGGGCAGAGAGGGATTGATTGGATTAATTTCCATTGTGTGGCACCAATGAAACCATTTGGACCAGTGAATGTCGTACATCTTGATTGTTGAGTTTCTTGTGGCTCTTGAGGCGATCCGGAAGGCATCATCTTTATAAATTCCAGCCTTTTTGATGAGTTTGATGAGAGTAGCCACGCGTGAAGATTCAGGTTTGCCAGGATTAGCTGTAGTTCCGTGCCCTTTTGTTGAAACAGAAGATTTGGTTAAAGAGGGAGGCTACTTGGAGTGT
>JAHWFP010086645.1:7458-24128 GCA_023313725.1 Lithobius niger
TTTGGTGCCATTCCACGGTCAACTCGGTTAGGCCTAATCGAATGCTATCGAGAGCCGCCGCTACGCAACGAAGATGAAAAACGTACTCGGCGTTAGGCCTAAAGTTTGATCGCTCTAGTGAGAGCCTCTCGTTACGCAGCAAAGAAAAAGAACTGAATGCTTTGACAAAGAATAAATAAATACGAAATTGACTTTTAAAGTTAATTTGACACGACGACAATGACTTTTAAAGTAAGTCTAGTACGATGGCCACTTCAACAGATGATTTTAAAATACCAAAATTAAGCAGTGAAAATTATCACCCTTGGATGATTCATGCAAGAGCTGCCTTAGTGCAAAGAAGTGTTTGGGAAGCCATAGAGCCGGAATATGGCGCAACGATGTCGGACAGTGAACGTAAATATAACGAAAAGGCTCCAACCTTCTATTTTTAATTGTAGAAGACAATTACCTAGCCGACATCGGAAGTTGCCTTAGGGCCAAAGAAGCATGGTAAAATATTGCGGAGATACATACTAGCTATGGACTACTGCATGTACTCCAGTTGATGCGCGATTTTTTCAATGTAAACTTGAAGCCTGGTGAGATGATAAGTTCTTATTAAGTCGAATCATGGGCATACATAGAAAATTAGCAGCATGCAACTATGATCTTACGGATAAAGAAATTTCCCTAGTGATGCTCATGGGGCTACTGTAAGGAAGATCGTAATTAATCACTCAAGCTAAGCCCCACCCGTGGTTTGGGAAGGCTTTGGTTATTTCCTAAATTCAGGTTCGTTCTGGCCTGTAACAGATTAGCCTGCTTTTAGATGTTCTTCTGTTTAGCTACTATTTCTCCAGGAACTATGATCTTCCTTGTATGTCGTATCGGCAGAAATATGAGTAGGCTACTCAGTTCAGTAGTCCGTTGTGGCTGCTGGTTTATTAAAATAAATAAAAATACCATTTATTTATTTTGTGCTAATTTAACTTGGATCCCACTTGTTAAAATGCATGCCAAGAAAAGTTACGTAGATCCTTTTTTTTTGTAAAAGTTACATCCGGCTTTTACAAGCCATGAGATGTGATTTTCTGTAAAACCCTTCGAATTTACTTAATGTTTATTAAGGTAAATGTCGGATTCGTTTGGATACAAATATGTAACCTCTGTTGTTGACATAGAGAAAAAATGTAAATATTGTTAAATATTGTCATTTGAAAAGAAGATCGACCTTGTGTCAGCTGTTTTTACGAATTGCACATGTGACCATAGAAATGTATTTCAGCTTGGAGCCAGAAAACTGTGAGTACAAATGCGGTTAAAACCAATCTCGAAATCTTTTAGTTTGGGCATTAAATAAAATTCTAGTTAGTTTAAAATATAAACTGGTATTTTAATCTAGGTTAAACTTATAGTTTAGTGCTTCGTTATTTGACACGGTTCACGTTACGTAATGGCAAGAGCGCTCGTACTCGTAGGCTAGTAACAGCTGTTAGCTAGTGCCAATGGCGAATTTTAGATTTGCGTGTCAACTCATTTAGAGTTGGAATTTTCCATTTATCGAGCTTTAGTCCTATAGCTATTAACTCGTAGTATTGCATAGCATTATTATTTTTAAAATAAAAATAAATTAATGTCAGCGCATTTCAGTTTGAAATTAGTATTGCTGAACCTATGATGGTCAAACCGGAACCAGATCCGAGAGAGCCGTTTTTGGCCAATCACTGGGCACGAGTTCGGCCAATGGGATGCTCGCGTGCTTGGATGCTCTTTTCTCAGTCTTGGAAGAAAGCGCGGGCGTCTGAACGACACTTTTTCCCGGAAGTCAAGTTGCCGATCGCTGGAAGTTTTAGAACAGCATCATGTAGCCAGCCAATAATCGCCTTAGGCGCAAACGCCTCAAGGTAATTGTCGAATTGAAATGTAGTTTATGAAATTGAGTTAGGTTTTCAACAAATGAGAAGGCTTGAGCTCTCCTGTTCGTCTGCGTGAAGGCCCTGTATTTCTGCATTTAAGGAAACGGACGTTTGTAATCTGGGTCCCAAAACCACTTCAGATCGGCGGGACGCTATGCCTTTCCTAGAGTAAGCGCGCGCTTAGCCGAGTAGCGGATAAGCTGAAGATGAAGAAGTCGCGGTAGTACCATGACTTGGTAAGCTTTAGCTTTGTAAAGTACTTAAACTAAAATGTAGTCTAAAGATACTTTAGCTAATAAGATCTTAGGGGGAAGGGATCCTAAAATGATTTAGACCCCAAGAAGATTAATAACAATTAGTCCTAGCTCTTAAGCCCAACATTTCTTAGCCTACGCAATGAATGAGGACAAGCTAGTGTGAGGTCCACGGGTTCCTAAAAACCTTGATAATTTATTAATTTTCTTCCCGACCCAAAATCGTAAAGGAAAGAAGAATTAATATAAAATTTTTTTGATTTTGTTCAAAATCATAACTTAACTTGTTTCATCGCAAAATGCCTGAAAATTGAGTTAAACTATTTTTAACTGGTTCCAGCCGTAAGTTGTGCACCCAACCGAAAGTTGTTTACCTTCAACGTTAAATAGTTAACCTGTAACTTGTTGTGATGTCTGCCATAAATAAATGTGCATATGTTTGAAATCGACTTCTTTTATTCTGACTTCTGCATGAATAAATCAAGCACGTTTAAGTCATAACAGAGTTAAGGTTAGGTCTCATTCGCGAATGAGTGGTGGCAGTTCTACCAGGATCGTCGAGAGGAAGAAGAATACTGCCAGTTCGGAAAAATGTTACGGCCCCCCTAGGGAGCACTTGTCTTAAACTTGGAGTACCAAGAAGATAATTTAACAACCAAAATTGTTAAAGCTAAATTACTTCTAGAAGAAAAACGTAAAGCCCGAAGTGAAGGTACTGCCGAGGTGGAGGCCAAAGCCCGAGTAGCTAAGAAAATTGACTCAAGTCAAAATAAGAAGAAAAATGAAGACGCGTCAACACAAAAAGATCGCCACCTGCCTAGACGAAAGGTTAAGTGTTTCTGCTTTGGCAAATTTGGGCACATTGCCAAAAATTGTGACAAAGCCAAGCAAGAAAAGACGAGTAAGCCCGCAGACACCCAAAATGAAGAAACAAGAAAGGTGGAAAAGGCCAAATCGACAAAAATTGTCACAGTGGAGAAGGCGTTACACACTGCAGAGAGAAGTAGCTTAAAAATAAATACCTGGTATTTAGACAAGGCACATGACATCGAGCAAAAGGAAGCTGTCAAACTATAGGCCTAAATCGTCAGTAGTTGAGGTCGCCAACCAAGAAACCATGGAAGTTAAAAGGGCTGGAGACGCGGTTATCGAATTAATTGAAGAGAACGGCGGTGCCAGACTCACACTCGCTGGCTATTGAACTGGACTGAACCCTTCCGGAACTTCAGAACCAAATTTTTTTTGTACAAGCCAAAAAAAAAGGGGACTTTTGTGTTACGAAGAACTGAAGGAATGACACTAATGGAGAGGTGTTGTAATTTTAGGAGCCCCAACAAGGGGGAGTGTTGTCATTACTTTTTGACAGCCTATAGACCAATGTTTTAAGTGTTGGGCTCCTATAATTTAATAGCTAGAATATTTAGCATGTAGCCGTGCTAGAGCGCCTTAGAGTTAGTTTCCGTATTTATACTACACTGGGTTTTAGTATAACCGGATTTGTTAGCTTACTTCAGTTTCTGTAACCACCAATTTTCTGTTACACCGTAAAACATGACGCCATAATAAACGACTATGCTTTACTCCAGCATAAATTGCGAAGTTTCGTATACCTTCTCTGTGCAAAGCTATAAAAAACTAAAAACTCTGGTCACACAACCATCCTAGAAGACTTGCGGATCACAAACATTATCAAAACCTGTGTCATTGAAAGGCCTGTGATGTGCAAGCTGTTCCACATGGGGATCTCCCTCTTGTGTTATCAAGCCTGCTTACGAGAACCCTACGAACCACTTGCAAGCATTTCTCTAGGTCTCCTCACAAGAAAAACTGTGTTCCTTCTTACTCTTGCTGCTGAGAAAGGGTGTAGCGTGCGCCAAGCCCTCATTTTGTATGAGGCTTATCCTCATTTCGACTCTGAATACAGTTGGGTGATGATTCTCCCCCTTGTAAAGAAGGCAGGGTTCTTCACACGATTTGAGAGGCGACCTCTGCTCAAACCATCAAAAAACTGAGGGTATTTTCATTTACAACAATGAACAGTTTTTTTTTCTCTGCGCTATGGCGCCATGAAAGCACCAAAGTTCAACCACCCGAAAAATGTACCAATCCGTCTCAACTTTGAAGCTCTTAATAGCCACGAACTTTATCTGTATTCCCCCGGAAACAGATCCTGAAAATTCGATCCAGAAATTTAAATTCAGCCTTTTGAAAAATGCACGAAACTGAACCGTAACTCATGCAACGCACGAGACTCCATTTTTCCCAACTGTAAAATATTATACTTATTTTCTTTTATTTTTCATTAGGCATAAAGCCAAACACATTAGCTTAGTGTTGATAGGAGGGGCTCTACGAAGGTACTTAACCTCATTTGAATGTACAGACACACTTTGTTCGATATTTCTTAAGTATATTTAAGGTGACGATTTTGAATGCATTTCCGACACTACAAAACCAATTATCTGCGGCTGCAAATAATACTTGAAACTCTTAAAATGCGTTTTAGCATTAGCTGGTACAGTTAACCTTTTTCCTTTATATTATTTAACGTAATCTTTTGCCATCACCACTATCGGAGCTTAGGGCAACAATAACTTACGAATTTTACCGGACACGTTTTTCAGTGTAAATAGAAACTTAGTTGTTCCCTGTAAATCGACTTGGCTTCCAATTCCCAAAGCTAAACCTGGCTTCGTACTATTAAAAACCGCATTTATTGAGATCTTTCTTTCTATAGTCGCGATGCATAACATCGTGGTTTAATATGAAAACATTAAGTATAATTTAAAGGCATTTTCACGTTCCAAACCAGAGTAAAACTCAATTGGCCTATCTTTATCAGTTCAGTTGTACAGTTGTTCCTTCAAACGGCCTCTCAAGCAAAAACCCTTTGCTCTGCTGACTTTTCCATTGTTTCCAAACCCTCCACCAATCAGACCCACGTAGCTCTCCTCGGCGTCTGCGCTTTAGTCGCGATAATCCTCCATGCTGGCATAAAAAGCCTCAGCTCCCCTCTCTCCTCAACACACGCTCAACAGATCTCAAAGCAAAGCCAGAGGTAGCTACACCAGTCGGTAAAGGAGATGTCCCGTCCGAATGTTGCCATGACGGGCAAAGGTATTGGTTCGTATTAGACTAGTGTTATTTTAAAAATTTTATTTTTATTTATTTTATTTTTATTTAAAAATTTTTTTTAATTTTTAAGTGTAAATATGGACCCAAATTTTCAAAGAAAGTGATGTGACATTTTTAAAACGAATGTCAAGAAAACTGCCGTATGAAATATGAGCTCTTTGACTACCTCCTGGGTAGCACAGCAACATTGCAGTTGAACAGATTTTACAAGCAGCCGCTTAGAAATGTGAAAGCACTTTTACATCATATCAAAAGGACATGTCAAACCAATCCTCCTCCGGTCCTCTCACCGTCCTCCAGAAGGTTCAAGGCTCCACCCAGGCAACTACCAACTAACCCGGCAGGAGACGATAGCTGCACCCAGTACCCTGAAGTTGTTTAAGTCATTTGCAGTGCAAATATTTATTTAGGTATTCTGGGAAAAAAACTGATTTCCCATTCCCCAGCCTGAATGCGTTAATCTGCTTTTATCCCTAGAATACCTACTCAATTACCCGCTCTTACTCCCCATTTTGTTGCTACCGCACAGTGTGCTTGGACAATATTGACAGTGGCACCACTCCTCTTACGCATGGTTCCTGGACACCGAGGATAACTAATCTTTAGGTACGGTGGTAGGCAGGAGACGCTTGTCAAGTCTTAATCAGTAATTTCATATTGAGCAGACAATAAATACAAAAGTTTGATAGGGTAGGTCTTCTAGGGATAAAAACAGATTAATCCATTCAGGCTGGGGAATGGGAAATCGGTTGTTTTGTGTGATCCAAACTAATACTGGCACTGACTTTCCCTCCAGTGTACCACAACAGCATTACAATGGGGTTGCATGAGGTGAGCCAGTGTCCGGGACACCTCTATTACACAGCATTTTAGGTACTTATCCTAAAAGTAAAATATACGTCAACAGCTTAACTCAATTCTTTTACTGCAAACTCTGTTCGAAGCGAATTAAGTTATTGTATTTGTATACCTCTATCAAGCATTTATGTGGAATTGTTTCATTCTTTTATTAGGCCATTGCTAACGAAAGTGGGGTGAACTTTATATCTGTCAAAGGTCCGGAATTGCTAAACATGGTAAGTGTTCACTATTATGCTGTCCTAACTTTTTGATAAAAAAAATATTATAATTATTAAAAGTGAAAATTCAATTACAGTATGTAGGTGAAAGCGAACGAGCAGTTCGGCAGTGTTTCCAGCGTGCTCAGACTTCTTCTCCATGTGTTATTTTCTTTGACGAAATTGACGCACTGTGTCCAAAACGTTCAGACAGCTCCGAGGTGAGTCATTTAGTCATTCTCTTGTCGTCATAAGGAGAGATTCTTCTTAATTTTACATTTCGAGATGCACTCCCAATCGTCTCCCTAGTGATTCCATGAAATGCTTTAAAGATATCACACCACAGCCAAACACTCATCACTCACGCAAGGTACATATCTCAATGATGGTCTCCAGGACCTTAGTGACTATTTTGGAAGAGTGGTTTCGTTTGTATGCAAACTGAGAGTGGGAGGTACAGCAAGCCTCGTATTCAGCAAGGATGCGTCAAAGATCTTGGACCACGGCAAGGTTATGCACAGGAACCGGTAGTTGTTGCTTGAATCAAGATTGGGATGCCTACCTTTAGGAATGGAGGGGGAGGGGGAGGGCACAATAGCAGCTTTAATAATCTTGGGAGTAAACGAATAAACGAATGTCTGAAAGCACATAGAGTGACTGTAATCACGCCTGTCCAATGAGCTGGGCCTCCACATTTAATGTGCTCAGCTTTGGGGCCAGCAGCTTTGCCATTCCTTAGGGATGAGATAGCGAAACGGTTGGATTCTTCAGATGGGACTAAGAAATCATCTACTTGCGTGGGGTAGGAATCATCTTGTTTAGGGGAAGAATAGGTACCATCAAGGTTAACGATAGGGATTGACCGGATAGCATTTTACTGGATCCGGATCGGTTCCGGATAATTTGATGCTAGTGCCGGATCGATTCTGCATCTAGGTTCCGGATCCGGGCTGGTGCTGGATACCGGGTAATTCACAAAAAAATGATGTAATAAAGTTGTTTATTTTTTTCCCCTTATAAGTTACAGATGGTGTTAATTTTTGTTTTGTTTTACTTTACTTTACTTAGGCTACATTAAACACTTGGAAGTCTTACGCTATTAAGAGTATAGTACATGTAAGTTCCTGTAGGCTACTACTGGTTTAACAATGTTGCTACATAATGAAACAATCAAACAAAGCACAAATTAGGTTAGTCAATCAAAAAGTATTTTTCTAATTGAGGATTTTCTCATTGATTAGCCTCGCCTACTGCTTCATTTTGAAAAATAATTTATTTCATAAAATAGAATTTATTTAATTTATTTTTTACCAAATAAAATAACTTAAAGCTAAAATACAAAAAAATAAATTAGAAAAATATTTACAGGTTTAAACGTGGTTATCAGTTAATCATGCCTATTAAAGAAATATTTTTTATTCTCCAAAATATTTTAAAATTTTGTTTAATTACTAAATAAAATAAAATACAGCTGAAATAAAAATAAAAAAAAACACTATAAATAAATATTAAAAAATTTAAACTGGTTATCAGTTAATCATGCGTAGTTAAAAAAATAATACATCTTTTTTATTCTCCAAAATATTTTAAAATTTTGTTTAATTATAAATAAAACCAAATAACATAAGGTGAATAAAAATTGAGAAAAAAAACAAGGTTACCAGTTAATCATGTCTGGTTTTTTGAGTTGGCTACCAGAGCCTACACCTGGCAAATAAGTAGAGCCATATAAAATAATAAAGCTAAAAATAATTTTTTTTGTTTGCCAAACATATTAACCTGATAATTTAGCATTACATTGTCCTCAATTAATGTCTCCCTGGAGGTTTTTTAAGTTGCTTATAGACGCCTGCTTGCATTACCCTCTGTGCATGCCCAGTCCTCTCTATATAAGCGAGAACGTGGATGGTCTCGGCATTCATTTTCCTCTGTAGGTTCCTACACGTCACCTCGTCTCCCGCTATTCGGCCTGCATTTTGGATTCTCCTTTTCGGTCTCCGACGATGGAAGCTGCCCTTTCGGTCATCCCGCCTCGGATGCTGTGCTCTCTCCTCCTGCAATCCCGACCGTCGGCGACGACCGCTGAGCGCCCGGCGCTAAACGGGACATTCATGTTGCCAAAGACGACAACGACTCTCCGTTACAAGACGGCCAACGCACTCTGCCTCCTCCCGTCCTTTCGGTCTTGGCAAAAGATGTAAGACATGCTAAAGCGCTTTTCCGGGACGCCAAACGGAAACTCCGTGAAGCTTCATCTCTTCGGGCCTTTCGGTCAACAACTCCCCACTCGATTTATCGTCTAAATCATCCCGCAGGGAACACAGCGTCACTTGCAGCGAAGCCCACAACCTCGTCAACTCTGTTTTCCGCCGCTATGCCGACAAGACGCCGATGCCTCCCCCGTCGTGCACCTCGTTCGTGCGCCGGGCTAACACACAAGAGTGGGTCGCGTCTACAACGAGCCATGAAAGCCGTAACGCCTTTCGCACATCTCCGACCCTACTGCTAAAAAACGCAAGCATTCATCTCCCCTTCGGTCAACCCTAGCGCAACGATTTCCACCGCTTTACACCAAGCCCAGACGTCTCAAACGCCTCCCTCAAAACACAGTCATTTTCCGGACAACAATACTGACGTTCCGACCACCCCCCTGGCATCTCTTCTCAAAACAGTGTAAGACACAGTCCCAGACTGTTTCTTATATAAATTATCCGAGTCTGCGGACGCTCCAGTAATAAACAGAAGACTTTAAACCGGCATAGGCTTCGCCCTCTGCGATAAGGACGCAAAACCCCGTAGCCTTTTAGGTCAATCAACAACCATTCTCACTTGCCTGCTTCACAATGGCGTTTCTTTTGGGCAAAGGTGAACCTTTGTTGCTCGACACAGACCCCCCCCCCCCCCCTGCACCACGGCCTGGCCGCGAATTAAGTTTCTTTCGGACACACGGTGACGGCGCAACCAACCCTAAGAACTTTGACACTTACCGTGAATGTGAATTCCTGGAAGTGAAGTAAAGCTGGATTTCGGGTCAGCCCTCACCATCCCTAAAGAGTTGAAGTGCCTTCTTTTGTCCTGTTTGACAACGACAAGTGCTTACGCCTAAGCTTAGAGCTGCTTCACAAGACGATAATTCTCCACACGGCAGTCAACGCTCCTTGCGAGAAGCTTTCGGTCGATGCAAGCCCCGAAGAAATTCATATTCTGTCCTCTCTCATTTCCCAGCCTTTCCAAACAAGTTTTGCAACCTTCCACTCCCCAAACTGGGCCACATGGGCGTTATTCAATAACACACTACTTTTAAGGGAAGCTGCTCTTAAATCTGCACTCAATCGTAACGAATCAGCCAGACATCGTCCACACATCAACCGCTTCACGAGTCCGACACGCTGTTTCACGGATTGATCCCAATGCTTGCGCCTCATCTGGATATCTCACTCAAACCTAAGCCTTTCCGACAAGACAAGCCGGCCTTTAGGTCATCTAAACCAAACAAGTACCAGAGCGCCCGTCTTTCTCCCGAGAAACCACCGGCTTCCTCAAACACCGCACGCAACGATAGCTCTTCCAATAAGACGCAGTACTTTTTCAGCCTGACCGACAGCCTCGCTCACGCTCCAACCAATGCTTCAACCAGAAGCGCGCCTCAACTCCCGACCGCTGCAGCCACTACTCTTCTCCCGGCGACAACTACTTACATCGCAAGCAATGACTGTCACCTGCTCTCTCGCTTCCCAGTCGGCGCGAGACTCCGCCATTTTTACCCAGCCTGGATATCCCTTTCGCACAACCCCGAAGTCCTTGCAATCATAAAGAAGGCTTTCGGCCTACCTTGCTCTCGAAACCACCGCTTGCAACAAGCCCTCCGAGGTACTTCACGGCCCCAGTCTCGCACTCCCTCTCATCAGAAATTTCACTTCTAACAAACAAAGCAATCATCAAAAGGCAAAACCTAGGGCCGGGATTTTACAGCTCCACCTACGTCGTTGACGACTTTGGTTCTTTCCTTTCGGTCAGCAGCATCCCGATGGGTCCAACCAATGACGTTCTTCCTTCACTCATCTCTTCAGCCTTGGATGCTATGCTCTTACGACCTCCGCCTGTCCACGATGACCGCTGGGCGGCCGGCTTCGCCCGGGTTGTCCATGTCGCTAACGACGAAGTTGACTCACCACTTCTAGACGTTAACGTACTCCACCACTTCCTGGCCTCCCGGCCTTGGAAGAAGATTTACGGCAAGCCAAAACACTTTTCTATCACCCACGAATTTGGTGTTCATTTCTTTTGCTCTCCATCATCACCATGGCCACCGCTGAAGACGACTCAGCTCGGGACGCCTTTCGGCCATCGCTCGGGTTTCAGTTGCGATGCTCTCTACCACTCCTTCGCCGCCCGTCCGCGACAACCGCTGGGTGACCGGCTTAGACCAGGATACACATGTCACCAACGGCGCAGATGACTCTCCGCTTCAAGACGGTCAATGCATCTCGCCTCTCCCGCCCGCTCTGCCTTGGAAGAGAATCGACGGCAAGCAAAAAGTACTCTTCTTCGCACACTAATTTGGTTTTCATTCCTTTCGGCCATCACCATTACGGCTGTATTTCAACTGCTTCACCGCCACCCGCTTACAACGACCGCTGGGCGGCCGGCCCAGACCAGGTTGCTTTTGTCGCCAACGAAGAACTTAACTCTCTGCCTCAAGATGGTCAAGCCACTCCACCTCCTCCCGCCCGCTTGGCCTGAGCATCGTCGGCAAGCCAAAGCACTCTATTCTCGCATACAAATTTGATTTTTATCCGGGGATCCCTACATCGCCATCAACGAAGAGGCTTTCCTTTCGGCCTACTCGTCTTTTCGGCCATCTCTTTCCTCATGCATGGGTTGCCCAAGTCGCCGTCCACAGGAATGTCTTTCCGCTGGGAGATGTCCAGCTCGTTCCGCCACCTTCCCATCCTGAACAGCAGACGCTTACCAAGGGCAAAGCAAGCGCGAAGCAAGCAAACGCGAACAGGCAAGGCAAGCAAAGCAAAGCAAGCAAGCAAAGGAAAGCAAGCGAAGCAAGCAAAGGAAAGCAAGCGAAGCAAACAAGCAAAACAAAGCAAGCAAAGCAAGCAAGCAAAAGTAATCAAGCAAAGCAAGCGATGCAAAGCAAACGCACAACTCGGCGACTGCCATCAGCCCTCCATGGAATTTCCCGTCTCGGACGGAAATCAAGACAACAGTTGCTGCCCATTGCTGCTCGTCTCTTTCGTGGCTACAACCCACGTTTTGAGCAAACCAAGGCGAAGCCATTTACACCTCTTGCTGCTTATCTTCACAGTGGCTGACCCCACGTCTCGAGCGAAAATGAAGCCAACAGTTGCTGTCCACTACTACTCGCCTCACTCGTGGCTTAAACCCACGTATGGAGTGAAGATTCAAGACGGAGGATATTGGCGCCTCTTGCTGCTTGTTTCGACCATGGCTAACCGCACGTCTGCAACAAATATCAAGCCATCGGTTGCTGTCTACTGCTGCTCGTCTCACTCATGACTAAAACCCACGTTTTGAGAGATGATCCAAGATGGAAGCTGTTTGCACCTCTTGCTACTAGTCTCGACCGAAAATCAAGACATCAGTTGTTGCCGACACTGCTGCTCGTCTCATTCGTGGCTAAAACCACATGTCGAGTGAAGAGTCGAGCTGGAAGCCATCTGCATTTCCGACTACTTGTCTCGTCCATGGCTGATCCCACGTCTCAAGTAGAAACCAAGCCACCAGCGGCTGCCCACTACTGCTCGTCTCACTCATGGCTAAAACGTACGTTTTGAGTGAAGATCCAAGACGGAAGCCATTCACACCTCTCGCCACTTGGCCCGAACATGGCTGACCCCACATCTCGAGGAAAAAATAAAGCCAACAGTTGCTGTCCACTACTGCTCATCTCACTCGTGGCTAAGATCCACGTTTTGAGTGAAGATCCAAGACGGAAGATTTTCGCACCTCTTGCTGCTTTTCTCCACTGTGGATGACCCCATGTCTCAAACGAATATCAAGACAGCAGTCGCTGCCCATTGCTGCTCATCTCATTCGTGGCTAGAACAGGGAAACTTCAGCTGCCATGATGCCATGATTAAAAAAACAATCGACATTGCTTACTATGACAAAGCCAACCTAAGCCGGGAGAGAGCAACAGCACACGAGGTTAGAGCAATATCCACTTCATGGTCACTTCACAACGCCACCCCAATAGAAGAAACTCTACAAACCGCTTCCTGGCAACATTCAACGACATTCACCTCACACTACCTGTGAAACATGTCAAGAGAAGAAAAGGGACTACACCGGCTGGGCCCATTCGTCGCAGCCAGAACTGTGGTCAACCCCCCTTAAGCACAATCAGAACGAAGCAGAAGCAAGCCATCCCATAAAAGGAAACAAGTCATCCATAGAAGGAAGCAAGCCACCCATAGATGGAAGTAAGACCCTCATAAACAACGATCCTTTTCAGGGACACCAATCCCTACGGAAGAGATCAAAATTCCTGTTTCAACAACCTGTTCTGAACAAAGTGCAAATTTTTTAAATAAAATTTAGGGGGAATCCTGCTTGCAACCCGGGGCGCCCCGTCAGATCGGTGCCTGCCACCACGTTTGACGAGGTCTGCTGATAATGCTAAATTATCAGGTTAATATGTGTAGCAAACAAACAAAGAACATTTTGCCGGCCCCCAGCCAGGCCAGCTAAAAATGGTTTCTTTTTTGCCTAAAACATACTTAACCTAAGCCCACCCTACCTCCGCTCTCGAGTCACCGCCTGACAGATTGAGAGGAAAATGAATGCCGAAACCATCCACGTTCTCGCTTATATAGAGAGGACTGCACATGTGCAGAGGGTAATGCAAGCAGGCATCTACAAGCAACTTAAAAACCTCCAGGGAGACATTAATTGAGGACAATGTAATGCTAAATTATCAGGTTAAGTATGTTTTAGGCAAAAAAGAAACCATTTGTAGCCGGCCTAGCTGGGGGCCGGCAAAATGTTCGTTTTTAAATAATAACATGTGCAGATTTAAATATGGGTGTTAACATGGGTGTTATCAGTGTTAAATATGGGTGTTACTATATCAGGTTTTGCAGTTGGCTAACTACTCCAACAGTAGACTACCTCCTCCAGGTTGGCTCCATACAACATCTTGCTATTCTGATGTGAGAAAGCCAATGTTTACTAGTCTAAAACGAATTAATGGAGCAGATTATCAGTTTCTCCAACAAAATGAATTTTGGATACTTCAAAGGCACTCAACATTTACCCAGTGAAGTAAATAATCGGCTCTTTATCCAAAAATTAAAAAGTTCAAAGGTGAAAATTGTAACGTTTGCAGCTTCGTGCATTAGGCCCAACTCACTCACCACATGCGATAGGAAAAACATGCCAGTTGCACCTAATCTATACGGTTGATGTTTTTTTTGCGGTTAGGCAAGGTAAGTTTGAACTTTGATAGGAGACCATAAAAAAATCTAATGAATTCAACCTGTCTTTGTGGAAATACCTTTTTGTAGTTATATGCATTACCTTTTTTTATAACATTCTCCTTCTCAAAATGCTGTTCAATCTAGAGAAATTAAATCGAAGATGTCCTTCCGGTTCGCTACCGACTGCACTTCTTACTTCGCAGCCTCCATCATATAAAAGCCAAGGCGGAGTGGTAAGCTCACCTTTTCTTCTCTACACGTCGTGCTGTTCACATCGCTCCTCGACTTCTTCATCCTCCTGCAGACGGGGGACGCTCCTAGGGACAGCTCCGTCCTCCCTGCTCCTCGCTCCGCTTTGCCAGCTTCAGCGGACCTGTCCCCTGCGGGTATGGTTGAAGTTTTCAGGATTTTTGTGGATCGTGAATCCAGCCTCCATCATATAAAACCCAAGGCGGAGCGGTAAGCTCACCTTTTCTTCTCTACACGTCACGCTGTTCACATCGCTCTTCGACTTCTTCGTCCTCCTGCAGACGGACGCTCCTAGGGACAACTCCGTCCTCCCTGCTCCTCGCTCCGCTTTGCCAGCTTCAGCGGACCTGTTCCCTGCGGGTATGATTGAAGTTTTCAGGATTTCTGCGGATCGTGAATCGCTGATCCCAATCTTCTTCTGGCTGGTTCGCTGCTTCTCGCTGCCGCCGTCCCTCGATGCCGCCGTTCCTCTTGGCTCCTGCCCAGGGCGGCTCATGTCATCGTTCCGTTCAGGCGGTGCGCGGACCGATTCGGATGGACGACATTCCTCATCCGCGGCTCCCCACTATGCATTGCTTCTGCGCAGTCCTTTTTGATCCAGCCGTTTCACCGCTCACTGTCGGATTGTGACTTCCTTCCCTCCAGCATTCGATGCTGTTGTTTACCGGGGGTATGGTGTCCCTCCGTGTCTTCACCGCCTGCTCATCCTACTGCGCAGCCCTCTTTTCTGATATATATTCTGACGATGCAGTCTGCTCGTCTTTCCTCGACCTTCGTCCTATGCAGCTGTGCTATACGCTGCTCCTCAACTGATCCAATCCTTGTGTCCGTCCTCAACCTACGTTTCTTGAAAGCAATTCCCCTGCGGCCTGTTATAGCCTTGCATGGATGTGTGTACTTCACACATCCATTCCGACCTCACATTCCTCGTTACCACCAGCACGACTAACATCACGTCGTCCTTCATTCCCCTACTAGACCTCAGTCTGGTAGCAGGGGAAGTAGGACGGGACACTTGAACTCCTTAGAAACACATCTTGTCACTGCTACAATCGTAGATCCTTACTCCATCCTCTTCACGGATCCACCTGTCCTTAGGACCAGCTACTTTCACTATCCTCTCCTGCCTCTAGATATCCCGGTTGAAGCTTCGCTCCCGGTTTCCTCTGCGTCGCCCTTAGGAGCGGATAGACAGAGAACCGATCCATCCTCTCCTCGGACTAGGATGCTTCTATTTTCACAAGCGTTACACCGCCGATAGGACGTTCTTCCTTCCGTCGCTCCTCAAGCCATCCTCTTTCCCAACAGAAGCACCTAGAGGCGTCTTTTGCAGGAGCCAGCCTGGCTCAGGACATGTTCCTTACTTTTCGCAGGCACCTGCTTCCAGAGGACCATCCTTCCTACCCAGAAGACGTACTACACAAGGACGGCCGCACTCTCAATCCCATAGGACGAGCGTCCCTTCAGCCTCGTCCGCGTTCCATAGGACGAGCTTTCCTCCAGCGACGTCCGCACCTCATGGGACGAGCGCTCCTCCAGCCACATCCGCATCCTCCATCCCACGTTCTGCATCCCACGAGGACGAGCGTTCCTTCATTCACGCTCCGCGTCCTACAGCACCATCGTTCCAATACCACAGGCTCCACAGGCTAAGGGAACGCCTTGGGATGGTTTCTTACTCCGCACTCCTCATTCCGCGTCCCCACTGCGCGCTCCGCCTGCGGACGACTGAGGGATTTCCGACCTTAAAACAGAATGGGATTCTTTGGAGCAACCAGTTCCCCTCCGAATACCTCTTTCCAAGCCGTCATTCCTCATGCCTTGCAATACTGCGGCCATGTTCCCGATTCCTTGTTCTATCCTCGCATTCCTTACAACCTTCGGTTGACGACCAACCCCTCACTTCGTCTCTAGTGCATTATCTCATGGATTCTTCCCTTCGGAACTTTATGCACAAGTCCCCGTTTCAAGACTATGTATCATTGTGACTAAGCTTCGATTCCTAAGCAACGACGAACCTCCAACTCTCCTGTGGACGGAGATATCCATTCTATTTATCTCCATGTCCCGTCCCAGTCCTCCGCATCCTACTGCTCCTGGTCCTCTACCAGTTACGCACACATTTATACCTCCGGGAAAAGGACATAAGCTCTCTAAGACAGGCCTGCACGAATCAGTCTACAGTTCCCCAAGCCCTTTTCCTGGGCTCTTGGATGCGTTCCTCACAGGACGCTTTTCACACTCCTCTCGTTACCCCTCGTTCCCCTACTCGGGGGAGGGGCACTTGCTCCTCTCCAGAACAACAACATCACGTTCCTCATCACCCTTCCTTCCCCTTACTAGACCTTTGTCTATAAGGCAGAGGCAGGAAAGGATGCTTCCCACCACATTAGGTTTTTTTTTCTTTCCTCAGAGCCACCAAACTGTTCGCCTCGTTCCCAGCTTCGCGCCATCCGTTGCGTCCTACCCCATCCTTGGTAACGCCGTCCATATACCTCGTGCTAAAGTGACGCCAGGGGATGGCTCCTCATCCCGCACTCCTCGTTCGGCATCCACTCTGGTCCAACCGGTTGCAGATAATGTTGAAATTCTTGAACTTACTGCGGACCAAGGTTCTTTGCA